>CM069146.1:45060234-45121083 GCA_035221665.1 Okamejei kenojei
TAGGAAAGAATAAGGGCAAAACATGGGCCTTGAGTGAGACAAGAATTGTATAGTGCCCATTGGAAAGTGGACAAGATGGCCGAAGTCCCTGTACTGTGCTGTATGATATGACTCCATGACAAAAAAGCTCTCAATAAAAATGAATAAACTCTGTGGCAAAGGCTCCATATTCATAAAAGACTCCTAACTTCCATATTGTGATATACTCAAGTTAGTTGAACAACTAATCACGTTATCCTTATCCTGGACCATGACCCCACAGACGAACACCAGGGCATTACTCTAGCACTAGCAATGACTTCATCACCTCCGCACCCTGCCCTACCAGCCTCCAACCTCACATTCCCCACCCCCCGCATGCCTGATCTTATGCTCACCCCACATCCACAAACCTGACTGTCCTGGCAGACCCATTGTTTCTGCTGATAGTTGTCCTACCGAACTTATTGCCACATACCTCGACTCCATTTATCCCCCCTGTTAAATCCCTCCCCACCTATTTTCAAGACACCTCACATGCACTATCGCTACTCCAGGATTTCCGTTTTCTAGGCCCCATTCTTCATATTCACCATGAATGTCCAGTCACTCTCTACACCACCAACACCCGACCATGAGGGTCCCATAAACCCTCTGCTTCTTCTCGACTGCAGAACCAACCAATCTCCGTCTACTGATACTCTCCCTCTGCCAACTAGCTGGTCCTTACCCTTAAAACCTTTTCATTTGAATCCTCCCATTTCCTCCAAATCCAAGCGTTAGCTATGAGCACCGCATGGGCCCTAACTATGCCTGCCTCATTGTAGGTACATCGAACAATCTTGTTCAGCCTACCAGGCCCTATCCCCCAACCTCTACCTCCGCTACATGAGGACTGCATTGGTGCTACCTCCTGCACACACACCAACTCAACTACGTCAACCAATTTCACCACTAACTTCCATCCGCACTCAAGTGCACCTGGACCATTTCGACATTCCCCTACCATTTCTAACCTCACTATCCTCAATCGCAGGTTATAACCACTGACCAACATCTACTATAAACCTAACTGACTCCCATGGCTATCTGGACTACGCTTTTTCCCACCCAGGTTCCTGTAAGGACTCCATCCCCTAACTCCCAATTCACCGCCTATGCGCATCTGCCCCAGATTTAGGTTTTTTCCACACCAGGCATCGAGATGTCCTCATCTTCATGGAACGGGGGTTCCCCTCTTCTACTAATAATGAGGCTCTGACCAGGTTTCTTCCTATACCTCGTACTCCTGCTCTCACTCCCCATCCCCCACTTGTACACGGGCAAGTCCCCATGTCCTCACATTCCACCCCACACCCGTCACATACACAAATAACCTCCGACATTTTTTGCCACCTCGAATGGGATCCCACACTGGCCATATCTACCCACTGGTCCCCGTCTGCTTTCCGAAAGACCACTCCCTCTGTAACTCCCTGGCAATTCGTCCGTCCCACCCAAAACCACCCACTGCTGGCACTTTCCCTTTGCAACCACAGAAAAGCTACCACTTGTCGCTTTACCTCCCCCCTTTGACCTCCATTCTAGGAACCAACCATCTAACCAGGTGCGCAGAGTTCACCTGCACCTCCTCCCACCTCATCTATTCATCCGCGCTCTAGATGTTCAGCTGCTCTACATCGGTGATACCAAACGTAAGCTTGCCGATTGCTTTACCCAACACCTCCCCTCGGTTCGCATTTAACCTACCTGATCTCCTGGGGGTTCAGCACTTTAACTCCCCCTCCCACTCCAAATCCGATCTTTCTGTCCTGGCCTCCTCCATGGCAAAGTGAGGACCACCGTAATTGGAGGAGCAGCACCTCATATTTCGCTTGGGCAGTTTACACCGAGCGGTATGAACATTGACTTCTCCATTTCAGGTAGTCCCTGCTTTCTCCCTCCCCTTTTCACTCTCCCTCAGCCAACTCTCTCCGCTTCTTCCTTTCTTCTTTCCACCCACAAAAACACCCCACCCTCACCCTCACATCAGTCTGAAGAAGGGTCCTCAGACCCTCGATTTTGGCCCGAAACGTTGCCTATTTCCTTCGCTCTATAGATGCTGCCTCATCCATTGAGTTTCTCCCAGCATTTTAGTTCCACCTTCGATTTTCCAACATCTGCGGTTCCTTCTTAAACAACTAATCATGTTAGATATTTTTTTTAGCAAATCTCATGTCGGAAAGGAAATGGCACATTTTTAACTTACATCTTATGAAATTATCAAGCATTATCGGAACATTCAATATTTACAGGAATAGGCTCTTTGGGCCCCAATTTCGGAGCTGAACATGATGTCATGAACCAACTCTCATCTGCATAAATATAATCCATATGCCTCCATCCGCTTGACACCCCATGTGCCCATTCTGAAGTCTCTTAAACGCCACTATCATATTTGACTCCATGACTGCACCCGATAGCACGATATAGGCACTTTTCACCGCTGTATTAAAAAACTCTGCCCTGCTCATCCCCTTAAAAGTTTGCCCTTAAAGCTATGCTCTCTAGCACTTGATATGTACATCCTGGGAAATAGATTCTGACTGTCTACCCCATCTGTGCCCCTTTCATGAATTTTATATCCTTCTATCAGGTCTTTTTTCCAGATAAATATAATCCATCCAATTTCTCTTTCTCACCAATAGCCTCTAATCCAAGCATTATTTTGGTAAACTCCTCTACTACCTTTTCAAATCTGATTACATCAGTCCCGTTTTGCAATGACTAGAATTGATGCCAAATGTGTGAAATTTGGTTTCCAGAGCCAAAGGGTAATATTACCAGTAGGGGATATCCATAGTCATACAACATGGAAACAGGTATTTCTGCCCAACCTTCCATGATACCAATAAATCCCATCAACATCAGTCCCACATGTTTGCATTTGCCCATATCCTCTAAACATTTCCCTAAACATGTACCAAATGTCTTTAAAATGGTGTTATTGTACCTGTCTCAACTACCTTTCTCTGGAAACTCATTTAATACACGGTCATTACCCTCTATGGGTTTCTATTAAATTTTTTCCTCCTCATCTTAAACCTATGGCCTCATGGTTCTTGATTCCTCTACTCTGGGTAAAACGCTATTACAGTCTTGGCAGCAACTTGGCATAGAGAGAATTTCTACGTTAAACTATAGACACATGTATTGAATATGACCATCAGAATGTTTCATACTCATCAGTGTTTGCTAAAAAGACAAGCCATTAAGTTTCATCACATGACAAAAAAGCCAAGTCATCACATGACAAAAGAAGCCCCTTTCAGAGGAAATTACAATGGCATTTTAAAATGAAAGATTACATTCCCAAAAGAAAACTGAGAGCCACTATCACCATTATGAAAATAATTTTACAAAGCAAACTGAATCTAATGCTTTCAGCAAAACAACCATAGTCGATCCAGGTAAATATGAACCAATGGGTTAGTATAAATAGATTTTAAATGTTAGTTCAGAAGATGCCACAAAAGATTGTTGGATAATATAAGTGCTTGTGGAGTTGCAGATGATAAGTGAGGTGAGATTGAGGTTTCGTTCTTGCATGGGGGTTGGCATTTGTGAATACAGAAGTCTAGCTGAAACTTCACAGTATAGCACTTACTGCGATCAGGTCTGGAACACTGCATCCAGATTTGATCTCCATATTCGAGGAAGGACAGATACAGTGGCTTGCAAAAGTATTCATACCACTTGAACTTTTCCACATTTTGTCACGTTACACCCACAAACGTAAATGTATTTTATTGGGATTTTATGTGATAGACCAACACAAAGTGGTGCATAATTGTGAAGTGGAAGGAGAATGATACATGGTTTCCAAATTTTATTACAAATAGAAAACTGAAAAGTGTGGCGTACAAACGTATTCAGCCCCTCTCAGTTAATACTTTGTAGAACCACTTTTCGCTGCAATTACAGCTACAAGTCTTTTGGGGTATGTCTCTGCCAGCTTTGCACATCTAGAGACTGAAATTTTTGCCCATTCTTCTTTGCAAAATAGCTCAAGCTCAGTCAGATTGGATGGAGAGCATCTGTGAACAGCAATTTTCAAGTCTTGCCAGAGATTCTCAATTGGATTTAGGTCTGGACTTTGACTGGACCATTCTAACACATGAATATGCTATGATCTAAACCATTCCATTGTAGCTCTGGCTGTATGTTTAGGGTCGTTGTCCTGCTGGAAGGTGAACCTCCACCCCAGTCTCAAGTCTTTTGCAGACTCTAACAGGTTTTCTTCCAAGATTGCCCTGTATTTGGCTCCATCCATCTTCCCATGATCTCTGACCAGCTTCTCTGTCCCAGCTGAAGAAAAGCATCCCCAAAGCATGATGGTGCCACCACCATGTTTCACAGTGATGATGGTGTGTTCAGGGCGATATGCAGTGTAGTTTTTCTGCCACACATAGCGTTTTGCATTTAGCCAAAAACTTCAATTTTGGTCTCATCAGACCAGAGCACCTTCCTCCACATGTTTGCTGTGCCCCCACATGGCTTGTGGCAAACTGCAAATGGGACCTTTTTATGGCTTTGTTTCAACAAAGGCTTATTTCTTTCTTGCCACTCTTCCATAAAGGCCTGATTTGTGGAGTGCACGACTAATAGTTGTCCCGTGAACAGATTCTCCCACCTGTGCTGTGGATCTCTGCAGCTCCTCCATAGTTACCATGGGCCTCTTGGCTGCTTCTCTGATCAATGCCTCCTTGCCCGGCCTGTCAGTTAGGTGACGGCCAATGTCTTGGTAGGTTTGCAGTTGTGCCGTACTCTTTCCATTTTCGGATGTTGGATTGAACAGTACTCCGTGAGATGTTCAAAGCTTGGATATTTTTTTATAACCTAACCCTGCTTTAAACTTCTCCACAACTTTATCCCTGACCTGTCTGGTGTGTTCCTTGGGCTTCATTATGCCCAAGGAACATTGTTTGTTCACTAATGTTCTCTAACAAACCTCTGAGGCCTTCACAGAACAGCTGTATTTATACAGAGATTAGATTACACACAAGTGGACTCTATTTACTAATTAGGTGACTTTTGAAGGCAATTGGTTGCACTGGATTTTATTTAGGGGTATCAGAGTAAAGGGGGCTGAATACTTTTTTCACTCCACACTTTTCAGTTTTTTATTTGTAAAAAAATTTGAAAACCATGTATCATTTTCCTTCCACTTCACAATTGTGCGCCACTTTGTGTTGGTCAATCACATATAATCCCAATAAAAATACATTTACGTTTGTGGTTGTAACGTGACAAAATGTGGAAAAATTCAAGGGGGGTATGAAATACTTTTCGCAAGCCACTGTATGGCTTGAAGACAGCGCAGGATAGATTTAGAGTATCGATTTCTGGCAAAGATGGATTCTCCTAAGAGGAAAAATTGAAAATGTTTCACTGTTGTTTAGATGAAGAAGTGACGAATGAGTGATAATTTTAGAAGGAAGAGGCACCTCCTCAAGATAAGGAGACTGTCTCCTTGCACCAATATGAAGAAATTGTTCTTGAACAAAAGAATAGGCAGGAGGTGGCACAGCGTAGAGTTGCTGCCCTACAGTGTTTGCAGCGCCGGAGACACAGTTCGATCCCGACTACCGATGCTTTTCTGTACGGAGTTTGACTTTCTCCCTGTGACCGCGTCGGTTTTTTCTTCCGAGAAAAAATAATTTTGATTTCCTCCCCACTCTCCAAAGACTCACAGGTTTGTGGTTAATTGGCTTAAAAGTATAAGTGTAAATTGTCCCTAGTGTGTGTAGGATGGTGTTAATGTGCGCGGATTGCGGGTCGGTGCAGACTTGGTGGGCCGAAAGGGCTTGTTTTTCCGCGCTGGATCTCTAAACTAAACTAAAAGGGTTACAAATCTTCATAAGTCTCTATTTTAGAAGGATGTGTTGTGTTCAAGACTGCGATCTCAAAAAGTTCCTTCCAGCTCAAAAGACAATTTAATGGACGAGGAGTTAATGAGGAATGGGAAAATAGTATGTGGTCTTCCAGGATTACCATGAATCTTAATGAATGTTGGAATGAAACGTTCTTTGCAATATCAAACCAATTGGCCAGACAAGAGTAAAGGCCATCATTGTATCACACCTGACATTCCAAGTGCTGATCAACTAGATTATACTAAAAATACATGATATATTAAAATTATCAGAATGATTTCCTGAAATAAAAAAACTGAGGATATTGTGGCATCAATAACCATATAACATATAACCATATATCAATTACAGCACGGAAAACAGGCCATCTCGGCCCTTCCAGTCGTGCCGACCATTTATTTTCCCCTAGTCCCATCTACCCACACTCAGACCATACCCCTCCATTCCCTTCCCGTCCAACTACCTATCCACTTTACTTTTAAATGTTAAAATCGATCCTGCCTCCACCACATCTGCTGGAAGCTCATTCCACACATTTCTCATGTCATATCCTCTTGTTCGAATCTTCCCTACCCTCAATGGGAAAAGCTTATCCACGTCTAAAACTCTGTCTATCGCTTTCATCATTTTAAAGACACCTCAATCAAGTTCCCCCCTTAACCCTTCTGCGCTCCAAAGAATAAGACCTAATTCTGTTCAACCTTTCTCTGTAACTTAGTTGCTGAACCCAGGCAACATTCTAGTAAATCTCCTCTGTACTCTCTCTATCCTTCCTATAATTAGGCGACAAGAATTGTACACCATACTCCAGAATTGGTCTTACAAATGCCTTGTACAAATTTAATGTAATCAATGTAATTAATGTAATATTACTCAAGAGTCAAGAGTTTTTAAATGCCCTCTCCCTCATCTTTATACCTGGTCCAATCCCCTCCCGATCCATGTCCAAGATACCTCACATGCCATTCGTCTCTTTAATGATTCCTCCTTTCCGGGCCCCCACTCCCTCATCTTTACAAATGAAGAAGTTCCTTGACCAGAAATGTCACCTATTCCTTTTTTTTGGCCATCTTACTCAGAGTCCTCCTCCACTGAGCAAGCCCCGAGGATTTTTTCCAATCGATGCAAAAGAAAAGACTTATTAGTGTTTTTAAAAATCTTGAGATTCGTTCTCCTGTCAATCACTGCCATGAAGGCCACACCCCTTCTGGTGGGAGGGGGAGGGGCTATAAAACCTAGAAGTGTGGGTGTGGCTCAGTCTGTCTACAAGATGGCGAGGGAGAGGTCACAACCCTGTCTGAGCTGGGACGCTACAGAAACCCTGTGAGTATGCAATGTACTTGAATAAATTATGTGTTAGCCCTTAATGAAAATGAAATGAGTTGTTTGGCCTGTGCTTGAAACTGCAATGGCAATGGAAATGAAGTGAAAATGCAAAGAGCTGGTTGGCTTGTGCCTGCCCTGTGCTTGAAACTGCAATGGCAATGGAAATGAAGTGAAAATGCAATCAGCTGTTTGGCTTGAGCCTGCCCTGTGCTTGAAAGTGCAATGGAAATTAAGTGAAAATGCCAATCAGCTTTTTTGGCTTGAGCCTGCCCTGTGCTTGAAACCTGCAATGGCAATGGAAGTGAAATGAAAATGCAATGAGCTATTCAGCCTGCTCTATGCTTGAAATGCAATGCAATTGGAAATGAAATAAAATGAGTTGTTTGGCCTGCCTGAAACCACCTAATTTGACCCACAATGCCCCTATTAGCTGAGAAACCAGTCCCTTTTGCCCAAAATGTCTGTATTAGCCCAGGAGGATCATTTTTGCCCAAAAGGCCTGTGCCAGGCCAGGAAAAGTCCTGAATAAAATTCCCTTCACTGAGATTTCACGTAATTTTTTTAAGAGCCCCTTTTGGCCCATCAGGCCTGTACTAGCCTAAAATGTCTAAAATTGATTCTCCACCCTCTCCCTCTTCTCACTCACAGGGTCTCTCCCCTGTTTTGGGCAGAATTTCTAGCAGTTTCTGAGCTACCAGCCTGCCAGGCCTGAGTGACTGAGCTACCAGCCCACTAGGCCTGAGTAACTGAGCTGCCAGCCCAAGAATCCATTCGGCCCACAATGTCCCATACTAGCCCCTCTGGAAATCATCCCTTTGGCCCACAACATCCATACTAGCACTCCAGAAAGCCCCCCGCCGCCTCCCACTGGCTAGCAATATTGGAATTGGTGGAGAGGTGGAATATTGCGTTGGGGGACCAGCCCTCCCGTGTGAACATTGGACCCAACAGGTCCCACTTAGTTTCTAGTATATACTATTCTGACACGTGATGGTTAGATGGAAAACAAATCAAAAAGTTAGAAAAAGTCATAAATCAATAACCCTTTGAACGAGATGGTGGAATGCAGGGAACAATGTGTGCACTTATGTCAAAGCTGCAGATAAATGTCTTTGCACTTTCAGTGAGCCAGCGATAAGAGAAGCAGCTCTAGATATGTGGAACAGGCAATGATAGATTAGGCAAGAAAACAGCAATGCCAGAGACAAAAGATCAGCAAGAAACCGTCACAATGCTTAAGCACTTGAGACTGTTTGGGTGATTAAGAAGGGATTACAATATCAATCGGCCGTGCATAATCTTCGTTGTTTATGGTCAAATACATTTGGACAGCATATTAGGTGCCATTCCAGCAGTTAAACAATCAATGGTTACAAAATATATTAAAATTACAAATGTTTTCCTGAAAAAAAGAACTGAGCACGTTTCTTTCATCAATGTAAATATTTCACTTTAATTCTCCTTGCAGAGAAATGTAAATACCTTTTTAAAAACTCAACACAGTGAAATTCAACCTGATTTCAGATATAATATTTTGTGGTAAAATATTTGATAATTTATGGGACGATTCTAACTGCCCAGCCAGGAAACCCGGTGAAATGCTATTCCTCACCTCCTCTAATTTCATTATCTGTTGATTCTAATGGAAAACAAAAATGAGTTGGCAATTAGATCAGATTCACCACGCTTGGATTGTGTTAAAACTACAACTTCTTTTCAAGATATTCAATTTCTACCACTTCCACGAGTATTGAAATCTGAATTTTATGTTCAGAATAAGTCAAGAAATAAAACATTAATGGTAGATGCCTCGTGAGCCAATTCAGCTGCTTTGAAGTTACCACCCATTGATTCCAGAGGAGGAACAGACAAACTTAATGTTATTCTGTTCACTTAAACGAATGCTACGTACAGTTGAGACTAAATGGTGCACTCATTAAGTGCGCACTTCATCAGGGAAGCTAATGTTGTGAATTGTTTGCAGGACTTCCAACAAGCCTGCACTACAGACAATCAATCGGTTAATGGAACACTTATTACTGGTATTCAAAACAAATTGGTTTGATTTGGTTAGATTTATTGTTGTCACGGTGATTGGATAGCATGCCTTTGTTTGCATGATATCCAATCAAATTAAATCAAATCAAATCATACTACACATGAATACAATCCAGCCTTGCACAAGTACAACAAGTACCACAAAGGAGAAAAATACCAGAGTGCAGAATATTGTGTTATAACATTTAATGTTACAGCGACAGTGAAAAGAGTTTTTATCTGGTGAAAAGAAAGTAGATACAGTATTAGTGTACAGTGGAATACTACGTGTGCTATTAAAAATAAATACAAAACAACATCAGGAAATATAGCATATAATTAAAAAGGCAATTAGTATCTTGAAATTTTACTGTGTGGCAATTTGGTGTTCAAGAAGACAGAAGTCTTACTGCAATTCTATAGGACTTGGTGAGACCACATCGGGTACACTGGGTTAAATTTGGTCTCCATAATCAAGGAGCAACTGATATGGCGGGATAGATTCAGAAGACAGATTTCTGGAAGCAATGGATTCTCCTGTGAGGAAAGATCGATTACAATTCACTTAGTTTAGAAGAACGTGAAGAATGAATGATGAGTTTCGAAAAAGAAGCCCTCCTCTCAGCACCAACGTGGAGACATAGTTCTTGTAAGGTATTACATCTTTGAAAGTCTCTACTTTAGAATGGACTGTTATGTTAAGACTGAGATCAAAGGACACTTAAGGATAAGAAATTTGAGGAATTGGCAAGAAGCATCTCTCAGAACTGACCATGATCTTAATGAATGATACAATGAACGATACAATGAACTTTCCAATCTCAAGTTAATTGGTCAGACACTATCACACTTGACATTCCAAGTACTAATCAATCAGATAATGTTCTTGGTCCAGATCCACAATTAGATCATCAAAATATGATTCAGTCATATTTCTCTGACGGGTTAAAGAAATCTGCACTCTTACATATCTGGCCAATCTGATTAACTTTTATATGCGTTCTCAGTTGAAGGACTATTGGGGTGAACAATCAATACTGGCAACATGATAATGGATAATTATCATGAAACCTCCCATTTCCTCCCATGTGCCAAACCCATGCTGTAGATTAAATGGATGCAATAAATTATTGTTACTGTGGATAAATGGGAAAATAAATTCAACAAAGGCATAAGTAGACGTCTGCTAGCCGTACCACAGTTCCTTAGGTAGTGCTTCACAGGGAGATGATTAAAGGCTTGTGAAAGGCAGAAAATCCAGGTGATTAACTGACTAAAGGTCCATACAAAACTAAGATTGTTAATATATTATTGACTCAAACACTTGGTCTGGAGTAAAATTGTGTTGGCTTTTAATTTTGCGCTATGGCTTAATGCCAAGTATGATGGTCCCTCACAGCAAACTAATCCAAGAGATTAAGGCACATGGGATCCATTGGGACAAGGAAGATTGGATTCAAAACTGGTTTGGTCAAAGAAAACACAGGCTAGTGGTGAAATGGGTTATTCTGACTGGCAATTTGTAGCAAGTGATGTTCCGCAAGTATCAGTACGGGGACTGCTGCTGTTTGTGAGAGATATTAATGTTAGATGAAAATGTAGGTGGGTTAATTAGTATGTTTTTGAATTTGGTGTTGTGGATAGTAAAGAAGGTTAAGTATTAAGGATTCAACAGGATATAGACCAGTTAGAAATGTGGGCTATGGGCAGATGGAGTTTAATCTGGACAATTGTGAAGTGTTACACTTTTGGAGGTCAAATATCAAATGCATAACAGAAACCTATGCAGTGGGGATGAAGAGGGGGGGGGGGGGGGGGGGGGGGGGGGAGGGGGGGGGGGGGGGGGGGGGGGGGGGGGGGGGGTGTATAGAGAATTTAGGAGTGTTGAAGAACAGAGGAATGTTGGGGTGCACGCCCATAAGTGGTTGCACAAGTAAATAAGATGGTAATCATGGTTTATGCTAGAGAAGGAATTGCAGATGCTGGAAAATCGAGGGTACACAAAAAGCTGGAGAAACTCAGCGGGTGCAGCAGCATCTAAGGAGCGAAGGAGATAGGCAACATTTCGGGCTAAAACCCTTCTTCAGACTGCTCATGGTTTATGCTTGCCTTGATCAGTTGGGAATTTGAATGCAAAATTCAGGATGTCATGTTGCAGCTCTATAAATCTTGAGATGGGTCACATTTGGAGTATTGTGTGCAGTTCTTGTGGCTGCATGACAGGAAGGATCTGGTGGCTTTGGAGACTTTGCAGAAGAGATTAGCCAGGACTTTGCCTGGATTAAAGAGTGTTTGCTAAAATGAGAGGTTAGACAATCGTGGAATGTTTTTTCTGGAGCACTGGAGCTTGAGGTGAGACCTGATAGGTATATAACATTACAGGAGGTATAGATAGGGTCAACAATCAGAAGCTTTTTTCTATAGTCAAAATATTAAACACTGGAATGCATAGCTTTAAGATAAGAGGGGTGGATCTTAAAGATGATGTGCAGGTTTTTTGAACGTTGTTCCAAGTTCTAAAAAACACCAAACTCTTGCAGATCATAGTGACAACCAAAACAAATCCACCAGCAACTAACCTAAACATAGTTGATGATCAATTCGTAAAAACTAGTGTTCTGAATGTGGTAAGCTTTTATTTTGCAAGTTTAGCTGTGAAAGGTCAGGCAATAAACATGAGCGTACTAAAACCCCTGTCTCACGGTGCGAGTTGACCCACGAGTGACCCAGAGTTGTCACTCGCAGTAATCACGTACACTAAACGTAGCGGGAACGTCGGAACTCTTGCGAGCAACTTAGCGACTCGTGGTGCTAACGGCAGGTACCCGTGAAATTTGGTAACTCGTGAAAAAAATCAAACATGTTTGATTTTTTTCCACGAGTCAAATTTACAGTTCAAGTTAAAAATTGAAACATTTTAAACTCATTTATAACGTGGTGGCCCGTGCGTTTACCTTAAGTGATTCGTGAGTCTACCGTGGGAACTCTTTTAACACAGCGGGCAGCATCTCTGGAGAGAAGGAATGGGTGACGGGATGACATTTCCAAATTTCTCCAGCCCCATGTGTTCACTTTTTTCAACTAGCATCTGCCCTTTCTTGTGTATGACATTATTTGTATTTACAGTGCCTTGTGTCTTGGCAATTCATGATTCACACACACACAATGCTGGGGTAACTCACACACACACACACACAATGCTGGGGTCACATACACACATACACACATACACACATACACACACATAGCTGGAGTAACTCACACACACACAAACAATGCTGGAGTAACTCACACACACACAAACAATGCTGGAGTAACTCAGTGGGACAGGCAGCATCTCCGGAGAGAAGGAATGATGATGTCTCAGGTCGAGACCGTTCCTTAGACCACTACCCAGAGATGCTGCCTGTCCCGCTGAGTTACTCCAGCATTTCGTCTGTCTTTAAACCAGCATCTGGACTTCCTTCCCACGTAATAACCAATGAGATTCCCCACTAAACTTCCATGTCCTCATTGTTCCCTTCTCTGTCTTCTCCAGACCTGTGTATGTGTATATGTGTATGTGTATATGTATATGTGTATATGTATATGTGTATATATACTTTGAGTGGTTCCTGGGGTGCCTACTGCTATATATACATAGATGTGTGTGTGTATGTATGTATGTATGTATATATACCCAGGAACCACGCAAAGTATATATACAGCACATGGACATGTGTGTGTTCCTGGGTTGCCTACTGCTGGGTAACTCCACGAAATATCATCCCCCTGCATTTCAAATCTAAATCTCTCACCTATATGTATATATGTATATATATATATGTGTGTGTGTGTGTGTCTGCTGTCGGGTCCCGGCGGCCGCTCAAAGACAGTCACCCGAGCTGCTTCCTTCCTCGGAAGTGGCGGCCAGTTCTGCTGTCCGAGCCCGGAGCGCTGCGGCAGCCACCCAAGCTAATTCACTCCCTGGCCACAATAAAACCATATAGCAATGACAGCACGGAAACGGGCCATCTCTGCCCTTTTACTCCGTGCCGTTTACTGTCACCTAGTCCCATATACCTGCACTCAGACTGGAGCGTGGCAAGTGGGTTACTGACCCCAATCCCCTCCTTCACAACGCCAGACTCCCCAAATACTATGAACTGAGCTCTCCCCCCACCCCGGGAAAGACAGTATTTAAAAACATTTCTTGGTTGCTGGAGGGTGCGCATTTTCCCTTTGTAGGTCGTATCAATAGATGCGGCGTGCTGAAATAACTCAAAGCCACAGGATGGAGATGTATTTTAACATTGTTGCTTTATTAAAACATACCTTAATTCACGGTTGGCTCAAGAGTAACGGGAGAGAAACTTGGTAACTCGGAGGAGGAACTTGGAACATCGCAGAAATGACATACCCGTGGGAACTCTGTTACACACTTGATCATAAACTTGAAGTCTCGTACACAACCACGAGTCTTTCACTCGGGGTACCTCGTGGGTCAACTCGCACTGAGACAGGGCCATAATGCCTTAACTGACATATAACCATATAACAATTACAGCACGGAGACAGGCCCTCTCGGCCCTTCCAGTCCGTGCCGACCATTTGTTTTCCCCTAGTCCCATCTACCTGCACTCAGACCATACCCCTCCATTCCCTTCACGTCCATATACCTATCCACTTTACTTTTAAATGTTAAAATCGATCCTGCCTCCACCACCTCTGCTGGAAGCTCATTCCACACAGCCACCACCCTCTGAGTAAAGAAGTTCCCCCCCCCCCCCCCCCCCTCACGTTACCCCTAAACTTCTGTCCCTTTAATTCTCTGTCATGCCCTCTTGTTTGAATCTTCCCTACCCTCAATGGGAAAAGCTTATCCACGTCAACTCTGTCTATCCCTTTCATCATTTTAAAGACCTCAATCAAGTCACCCCTTAACCTTCTGCGCTCCAAAGAATAAAGACCTAAACTTGTTCAACCTTTCTCTGTAACAGAGTTGCTGGAACCCTGGCAACATTCTAGTAAATCTCCTCTGATTTCTCTCTATTTGTTGACTTCCTTCCTATACTAGGCGACCAAAATTGTACACCATACTCCAGAATTGGTCTTACCAATGCCTTGTACAATTTTAACATTACTTCCCTACTCCTATATTCAATGCTCTGATTTATAAAGGCCAGCACACCAAAGGCTTTTCTTTACCACCCTATCTACATGCGATTCCACCTTCAGGAACTATGCACAGTTATTCTAGATCCCTCTGTTCCACAGCATTTCCTCAATTCCCTACCATTACCAGTCGTCCTATTTTGATTTGTCCTGCCAAGATGTAGCACTTCACACATATCAGCATTAAACTCCATCTGCCACTTTCAGCCCCACTTTTCCAAATGGCCCCAAATCTCTCTGTAGACTTTGAGAATCTACTTCATTATCCACAATACCACCTATCTTAGTATCATCTGCATACTTTACTTATCCAATTTTCCACTCCATCATCCAGATCATTGATGAACACGACAAACAACAGTGCACCCAACACAGATCCCTGAGGCACCCCACTGGTCACCGGCTTCCAACCTGACAAACAGCCATCCACCATTACTCTCTGACATCTCCCATTCAGCCACTGTTGAATCCATCTTGCTACTCCGCCATTAACACCCAAAGATTGAACCTTCTGAACCAACCTGTACCATGGGGAACCTTGTCAAAGGCCTTACTGAAATCCATATAGACAACATCCACTGCTTTACCCTCATCAATTTCCCTAGTTACCGCTTCAAAAAATTCAAGAAGGTTTGTCAAACATGACCTTTCCAGGCACAAATCCATGTTGACTGTTCCTGATCAGACCCTGTTTATCCAGATGTTTTATATATTATCTCTAAGTATCCTTTCCATTAATTGCCCACCACTGACGTCAAACTAATAGGTCTATAATTGCTAGGAGTTATTCTTTGAACCCCTTTTAAACAATGGAACAACATCCGCAGTACGCCAATCCTCCGGCACTATTTCCCGTTTCTAATGACATTTGAAATATTTCTGTCATAGCTCCTGCTATTTCTACACTAACTTCCCTCAATGTCGTAGGGAACTATCCTGTCAGGACCTGGAGACTTATCCACCTTTATATTTTTCAAAAGTGTCAGTACATCCTCCCTCTTTGAATCTCATAGATTTTCCATAGCTACTCTACTTTTTCCCTTACCTCACAGAGTTCAATATCCTTCTCCTTGTGAATACCGAAGAAAATAAATTGTTCAATATCTCCCCCATCTCTTTTGGCTCTGCAGATAGCTGTCCATTCTGGTTCTCTAGTGGTCCAATTTTATCCCTCGTTATCCTTTTGCTATTAATATAGCTGTAGAAACCCTTTGGATTTACTTTCACCTTTCTGCCAAAGCAACCTCATATCTTCTTTTAGCCTTCCTAATTTCTTTCTTGAGATTCTTTTTACATTCTTTATACTCCTCTAGCACCTCATTTACTCCATGCCTCCTATAATTATTGTAGATATCTCTCTTTTTTCGAAACAAGTGTCTAATTTCCCTTGAAAACCATGGCTCTTTCCAATTTTTACTATTTCCTTTCAACCTAACAGGGACATAAAGATTCATGTACTCTTACAATTTCCCCTTTAAATGTCCTCCATTTCTCTTCTACATCCTTCCCATGAAACAAAGTGTCCAATTCACTCTTTAAAATCCTCACGCATTCCCTCAAAGTTAGCCTTTCTCCAATCAAAAATCTCCACTCTAGGTCCTGTTTCTGACTCGCTCCATAATTATATTGAAACTAATGGTATTGTGATCACTGGTCCCGAAGTGCCTCACCAACGCATACCTCCGTCACCTGTCCTGCCTCAATTTCCTAACAGGAGGTCCAGCACTGCCCCTTCTCTGGTCGGTACCTCTATGTACTGCTGCAAAAAACTATCCTGCACACATTTTACAAACTCCAAACCATCCAGCCCATTTACAGAATGTGTTTCCCAGTCTATTTTTGGGAAATTGAAATCTCCCACAATCACTACCTTGTGCTTACTACTAAATATCTGCTATCTCCTTACATATTTGCTCTTCCAATTCACGCTCCCCATTTGGCGGTCTATAATACACCCCTAAAAGTGTTGCTACACCGTTCCCACTTCTCAGTTCCACCCAAATAGCCTCCCTAGACGAACCCTCTAATCTATCCTGCCAAAGCACTGCTGTAATATCCTCTCTGACAAGCAATGCAACACCTCCACCTCTGGTCCCTCCAATTCTATCACCCCGGAAGCAACGAAATCCTGGAATATTTAGTTTCCAATCACAGCCCTCCTGCAACCATGTTTCACTGATCATGTGTGGCTTGATCCATGCCATGAATATGTGCACAATTAGGGCATTGATTTATAGTTTCTGTGGAGAACCAACAACATTGTCATGTAAAACTGCATCGCTGACTCATGAGATGAGGGCCAAATGTTTTCTGTCCCAAAAGCATTGTATGTCAAAATAGGCTCTTTGTTGTTCTGCTGCTATGCACCGTAAAATAGCTTGATTTTTTTTGTGGAAGATCGTGGATTAGTAAATAGATGCATATTACTTTGATGAAACAGATGACACGGTTTTAATTATGATGACACCAACCTTAAACCTTACCTAAGCCACAGGTTCAAAAAGCATATTTCATGAGCTCCTATGTTGCTGACACCAATTCAACATTTGTGAATTTTTATTTTTTTTTTAAATATTTTTTTTATTGTAGAAACAATATAATACCAAGTACACTCTTATACGACATTGAGAGTTATGTAATATATAAAATTATAACAATATTGGATTATCGATTAATACTATTTATGTTAATTGTAATATATATCCATTATACATTTCATTGTTATTTATTTTATAATAATTGGGAGTATATGTAGTATATTCCTAAAAATAAGTAATACACTTAGATTTTCTCAAATCATAGATATTCTTATCTAATTACCAAATAGAAATCCCCGCTAATATAACTACTAGTACCCAATCTTAAACAAAGTTTTTTTTGATATTCATAATGTTATCAAAATATTAATAATGTTTGTATTATTGTTAATTTTATATTTCATAATTATTGTATAATTGAAAATACATAGTTTTATATAATTACAAATTTTAAGACATCTATAATCTTTTTCATACGATCAGAAATAAGTGTGTACGTATTAAAAATTTATATAATATGTTTCTATAATTTTTTCCTTAATTAAAGATAGAAAGATAGAGAAAAAGAATAGAAAATAGAAAAGAAAATGTGAAAAGTTTGATGGAGATTGAAGTATTACTAAATAATCCAATCTTGGAGATACATTCATGATTTGTTATGTGTATTTCTTCATCCATTCAGATATTCAGGCCTCAGTCAAGTCCCTGCGCCGAACCATTGTGACCCTGTAGATATTTAATATAGGGAGACCATATCTCCTTGAAGAGATCTAACCTGTCCATAAGGACAAGTCTCAATCTCTCCAAGTGAAGTGTCTCCGTCATTTCTGTATTCCACATATTTAATTGTTGGGGATACAGGGCCTTTCCAAAATTTTAATATTAATTTTTTCCCAATTATTAAAGAATAGTCGATAAAAGTTCTATGATTCCTTGTAATTATTTGTTCCGTTTCCGGTATTCCAAGTATGATTAACTTTGGGTCATAAATCATAGTAATATTAATAACTTTCGAGATTATTTTAAATATTTTCATTCCAATATTCTAAAATCTTCGTACAATTAGTAAATGAGTGTGACAAAGTTGCTTCTATGATTTGACAATTTATCACATATAGGTGATAGTTTTGGAAATATATTATGTAGTTTAGATTTAGAATAAATGTAATCTATGTAAGATTTTAAACTGTATAAGTGCATGTTTAGCATTAAAGAGCAGTAATGTATATGTTGTAGGCTTTCTTCCCATATTTCTGGACTTATTATTTGACTTAATTCATTTTCCCAGCGCTGTCTATGTATTTCCGATGATGGAATATCACTTTCCAACAAAATATTGTAAATGTATGATATCATTTTTTCTGTATTTGGATGTTTATTCAAGCATTCATCTAAAATTTCACTCTTTCTATTTCTAAGTTCTTGTGTATTTGCAGAGATATAGTTTCTGATTTGTAAATATCTGAAATATTCATTATTATGAAGCCCGTAGGGTTTGTTGTAATTCTTGAAATGAAAGAAAAGAATTATCCTTATAAAGATCCCCTATATTTAAAATTCCTTTATTTTTCCATTGTATAAAAGCTTTATCCATCATTGACGGTTTAAACGTAAAGTTGTTGGCAATTGTAAGACCTAGCGGTATAAATTTTAGTTTTAGTGTTTTTCTTTTATTTGTTTCCAAATACGTATTCCACTTTCTATTATCAAATTTTCACTATAAATTTTCTTAGGTACATTAGTATTAGCAAATATTATAGAGCTAATTTCAAATGGAAAACAGTCTTCTCTTTCCATTTTTAACCAATTTGGTTTATTATCTATTTCTCCTAACCAAAAATTCATATTTCTAATGTTAACTGCCCAATAATAAAACATAAAATTTGGTAAAGCTAAACCCCCGTTTATTTTAGCTTTACATAAATGTTTTTTATTTATTCTATGATTTTTATAATCCCAAATAAAGTTAGTGACTATTGAATCTACTTTTTTAAAAAAATTTTTAGAGAGATATATCGGGATTGATTGAAATAAATATAATAATTGTGGGAGGAAAATCATTTTTATTGCGTTTATTTTACCTAACATTGAGATAGGTAAGCTTTTCCAGTATAAGATATTTTTTATTTAATTTATTCAATAATAACGGGAAATTAGATTTAAATAAAGAGTCAAATCTTTTTGTAACAAAAATACCAAGATATTTAATATTTTCATTTGTTATCTTAAAAGGAAATTGTTGTAATATCTGTAAATTATTCATGGTTATTGGCATAAGTTCACTTTTATTTCAATTGATACTGTATCCTGAAATTAAACCAAATTCCGTTATTAGTTTTAACAAATTACAGATACTTATTTCCGGTTTAGTAATATAAAGTAATATATCGTCCGCATATAACGAGATTTTATTCTTAGTAATCTTTAGTATCGTATCCATATATTTCTGGATGTAATCTTACCCTTTGAGCAAGAGGTTCGATTGCTAACGCAAACAGTAATGGTGATAAAGGACAGCCTTGTCTACAACCTCGAGATAAACTAAACTTAGTTGATAACATATGGTTTGTTATTATTCTAGCTGTTGGATTTGCATATAATAATTTAATCCAAGTAGTAAACTTATCACCAAGCTTAAAGGCTTCCATCACCGAAAATAGATAAGGCCATTCCACCGGTCAAAAGCTTTTTCTGCATCCAACGAGATGACTACTAAGTCCTTTTTTATCACTTCTTTTCGAATATATGATATTAAATAACCGTCTTAAATTATATGAAGAATATCTTTTAGGTATAAATCCTGTTTGATCAGGATGAATTAATTCGTTAACAATTTTGCTTAGTCTTTGTGCAAGAATCTTTGTTAAAATTTTTTGATCCGTATTTAATAAAGCAATTGCTCTATACGATCCTGGGTCATCCAAATCTTTATTTATTTTGGTATAAGTGTTATAATAGATTCGTTCAATGTATCTGGTAATTTTCTCTTGTGTATATATCTGTTCATATAATGATTTTAAATATGGGACCATTTGGTCATGAAAAATTTATAAAATTCCGAGCCTATACCATCTGGTCCTGGAGTTTTACCATTTTTTAAAGATTTAATAGATTCTTGGATTTCTTTTATTGAAATATCGGCATTTAAAAATTCTCTATTTTGTAAATCTAATTCTTTTAAGTTACATACATTTAAAAAGGCATCTATTTCTGTTTTATTTACTGTTGTTTTACCAGTATACAAATTTTTTATAATATTGCATAAATCTTTCATTAATATCCTTGGGTTGTATTAATAATTCACCGTTTTGTGATTTAATCCTATGTATAATTTTTTCAGCTTCAATTTTCCTTAATTGTCGAGCCAATAGCTTTTGTGGTTTGTCTCCAAATTCAAACAACAATTGTTTAGTATGTTGGTAGTATTTTAAAACTTGATCAGTATATATTTTATTTAATTTATACTTCAATGCTACAATTTTATTATGTATTATTATATCTGATTTTGTTGCATTCTGTATATCTAATTGTTTAATCTCCCTTTCTAAGTCATGTTGTTCCTTCCGAATCTTCTTATTATGGAATGCTTGTGAAGAAATCATAATTCCTCGAAGATATGCTTTAAATGTTTCCCATAATAAAGAGCGAGATATTTCTGGTTGATCATTTATTTCAAAAAACATCTTAATCTGAGTTATGATGTATTCCTGAGTTGTTTTATTTTTTTAAAATTTGTGGATTAAGTTTCCATTGTCCTAGATTTTCTGTTTTTACCATTTATTTTAATTTTAAATGTTAATGGTGCGTGATCTGAAATTATAATATTATGATATTTGGATTCGTAAGTAAGTGAAATAAGCTTTGCATCTACTAGGAAGTAATCTATTCTTGAATAGGTTTTTATGTACTGGCGAGTAGAAGGAATATTCTCGACCAGTAGGATTTTCTGTTCTCCAAACATCTTTAATGTTAGTCGTTTGAATGTATGCGTTTAATAAATCACTAGAATGCGATTTAGTTTTCCTTTGTTTTGAAGATCTATCTAAATAAGGGTCTAATGTACAATTAAAATCTCCTCCAATTATCAAATTGTAATGTGTTAATTCTGGAAATATTTAAGTACTTTCTTAAAGAATAAAGGACTATCAAAATTTGGTCCATAGATGTTAACAAAAATCATTTTTTCCCTATTTATTTCTCCTATTACAATAATGTATCTCCATCTTTATCAGATATAGTAGATATATGCTTAAATAAAGTACCTTTACGAAATAATATTGCTACGCCTCTTGATTTATGCGTAAAGGAAGAGTGATATATTTTATCTATCCATTTAGCTTTCAGCCTATTTTCAGCGTCTTTCTTTAGGTGAGTTTCTTGAATATAAATTACATCAGCTTTCATTGCCTTTAAGTGTGTCAATATTTTTCCTCTTTTTATTGGTTCATTGATACCTTTAACATTCCAACTGCAAAAGGTTAATCCCTCGTTCCCCATATTTTCTTTTTAAATCCTGCATTTTAGATTTGTGGGAATCTAGAATAGGGTCCAAGGGTCCGCGCAGTAGACTTAACCTTACACCCGAACACCGAATAGATGAATTTTAGATCTCTTTTATGTGCTTCACGAATGTATCTCCATTGTTCCAGTATATAGCTCCATTCAAACTGAAAGATATAGTAAACATAAAAGAATAATGAAAAGTGAGTAAAAAGCTTAATAGAGTGTATAAAGAAGAGAAAAACTACAAATAAAATATTTGTGTTTGTGAAAGCCAAGCTATATTGGCTATTAATCTAAAGGCTTCCGGCATTGATGTTGTTAATTTAGCCAGCTCCTAATTTTAAGGAATTATTATTCCATGATAATATTTTAACGGAATATAGTATTAAAGAAATGAAAGGATGATATTAAATCATCATAAAAGTATATATATCTAAGATTATTTAAAAAAATCTAATTATAAAGCCACAGATAAAGAATTTTTTTTTTTAAAAATACAAAAAATAGAAATCATTATTAAAAGAGGGAGAAAATACATTAAGGGGAGGATATCTCCAAATGTAACAAGACATAAGATATAATTATTAGTAGTATTAATTAGCAATAGTGCACAGTCTTGGTTAATAACAGTCATAGTAATAATAAAACCGCGTTATAATTTTAGTATGTGTGTTATTTGTTTGTGTTAGTTGTATATTATGAGTAATTGTCAATGTTCGGTGAGCTTCTTCCAATCCGGGAAAACATTTCGTTCCATACGACATTGTCCGTTCCTTCTGATTTCTTCTAATTCCATATTGTCGTATAAAGTTTCATAAAATGTTAAGAGACCGTACTAGGTCTTTAAAAATAGTAAAAAGGCAAATATTTGCTTGTAGATGGTTTTCAAGTGTCAAACTGCTTTGCAAATTCCATTGCTTCTGTTGGAGTCTTGAAAAAGTGTTCCACGCTGTTATAAGTAACTCTTAGGATGGCTGGGTAATTCAGACCGTATCTCAAGTTTTCTACACCCCTCATAAGGTTTTTGGCTTCGTTAAACGCTTTTCGTTTTCTGGCAACCTCTGGGGATAGTCTCGATAGATACTGATTCTTTGTCCTTGAAACATCAGATTCTTTGTTCTCGAGGCTCTTCGCATAATATCCTCGAGGGTGAAATCATATTGTAACTTTACAATGATTTGTCTTGGGGGGGCGTTTGCACTGGTCTGTCTTCTGCCGACTCGATGTGCACGACTAAAACAGGCATATCATCCAAAGATAAAACAGCTTGCAGTAATTTAGCAGTGAATTCTCGAGTGTCTTCGTGTTTCTCTAACCTTCAGGAATCCCTGCAATCCTCAAGTTCTGCCTTCTTTGATAGCCTTCTAGCTGCGTGCATTTATCTGTTACTTTGGATAACAACTCCAGTAGACGTTCTTGTTCTGTTATCAGCTTTGCTGTAGACACAGTACTAGCCTCCGCTATCTTTTTCAAGGTTTTTAATGCCATCAACTTGTTGTTCGACCACATTTGCAATAGGGTCAATCTTATGTTTAAAGTCTTTTTAACATTTTCAAGTTTACCCTCCATCTTGCGTTCCAGATTATTAATCATATCAATGATTTCATTTGTGAATTAAAGTTACAGTAACTCCTGTAGCTTCTGCTCGTGGAGATGAATTGGCGATCAGTGGAGATGCCACATGCAATATCAGGCAGGTATTATCTAAGTCCCAGTTAGGCGATTAAGTGCAACTTAAGAGAGCCCTGTGTATCGCAAGGCAAATGAAAATGATATTTTCCAATGGCAGGTTCTGCAAAGCTTTCACCCATTAGTGTTTCACATAAGCAGTTCACAATTCAGTATATTCACAGCCAGCACACGCATTGTACACAAAGAACAAAGGGTGGCACAGCGGTAGAGTTGTTTCCTAACAGCGCTTGACACCCGAGTTTGATCCTGACTACTGGTGTTGTCTGTATGGAGTTTGTACATTCTCCCCATGACATGTTTGGATTTTCTCCAGGATCTCCGGTTTCCTCCCGCACTCTAAAGATGTACAGATTTGTTGGTTAATTGGTTTGGTATAAATGTAAATTGTCCCTAGTGTGTGTAGGATAGTGTTAGTGTGCGGGGAGTGCTGATTGGTGTGAACACAGTGGGTCGAAGGGCCCGTTTCCGCGCTGTATCTCTAATAAACAAATAAACACCGTTATAAAAATTAAATAACAATGTCACTGTATCTTGGTACCTACCATCATATTTATACCGAGAATAAAACAAAGGTTTTGCAAAAATAAGCCAAACAAATCTCTAGAAGTTGTAGGCAGAGATAAGAAGCATATGTTGTTAATTTATCGAGATGTTAATAGGAATAATTTGGACATGATATCCATCTGGTAATGGAAGTTGAGATGAAAGATGTTGGGCCTGGAAGTCACCGCTAAAAGAGAGGTGGAGGCAGATGCCGTCATTTGCAAAGTTAGCGTACTTACAAGTGAAGTTTAGTGCCATGACTTTAAAGACTATGGATCAAGTGATGGTAGGTGAAAATGACTTAAATTGTTCTTTTATTTCATTAATTAGACTTTAGTTCAAGAACCAGGCAATGAGAATTTCAAGTTTTCAGGATAAAGTAAAGTTTAATTTTGAAGTTTGTCTCCGCCCAGCTAATGCTGCTTCCTTCTTGTGGGCAGAACAGCAGGTGGGACGATTTTCATTAATGTCTTCATGAAATAACATAGAACACATAACATAGAAATGGACAGCACAGGAACAGGCCCTTTGGCCCACTGTGCTGGTGCTGAACATGATGCCAAAATAAGCTGATGTCATCTACCTGCACATCAGCAAAGTCAGCCACTACAAAGATCTATTTCAGTACCTAGAACAATTCTGGGATCAAAAACATAAATAAGCTGGTGATGTTCACAGCATTTTGGAGACCAACTCCTTGCAGATTATCAAAGATGATCGTTTACATCAAAACTTCCCTCATGCTGCATCCTTGGTGCTACAGTTTTGCCGTGTTCTAGTTGCTGATGTTACTGCAGTAAATAAATGGCAGGTTATCACTCTCAAATGCTGCACATTGCCGCTCACTCTCTTTCATTATGATACTGCCAAGTTGGTCACTACTGTTTATTATAAATTTTATGATTTGCAATCGTTATTTATATCATATCAATAAATCCATTTAAAAATTCCCTTTTCAGATCACTTTCCAGCTACAAACAGCAATAGTGGTACCTCCTTCAACATGTAATTACATCTTTCGATGTCTGATTATTTGATCTCTTATTTCCCACAACAGATTCTTTTTTTTTTAAGCAGTGTGACTACTTATGCCATGAATAATTAATATGCTGGGTCATTTAAGTATGTTAACTATTCATAAGGTCCAATGATCAAAAATATCTGCTGCCGTTTTCACTCTAAACAGAAATAAATATGCTCAATAGACACAGAAATGAAAATAAAAGCCTGGTATTTGCTGCAAGTTTTCATTATTGCAAGCATTATTATCTACTGAAAATGTCCCAGGCAAAAGGGTTCAGCTTTGTCTATTTCAAGTCATTTGTGCGATGAAATGTGTTTAAATATATGCTTGGAAACATTTCCATTGTCCAACAATTTATTGAATTAGATCTCATTATTTCAGGATGATTATATATGGTTTGTAACTTGGAGGCCAATCTGTAAGATCTATTTAAATTGGTAAGATTTAGATTGGGTTAAAAACGTCTCTGCAACTCTGTGCAAGTACCTTTTGCAACTTTATGCAGATGCTTTTTGGTGCAGTTCAGAAACTAATCACTTGCAATCTCTGTTTCATGGTTCTTATTTTCTATCTCTATTAGCTAAACTTTGAGATGTAGTAATCATTGTTAATTTATTTTATGTCGACAAGTGTTCTTGTATTCTTTTGATGCTCAATCTAGCAATCTCAGTGTTAGTTATCTTTAGTAATTAGCAGAATCCTATTATTGGGTCAAAAGACATCTATCAATTTGAACCACAAATGGGCATTTAATGTATGGCTCGAAGGTGAGAAGGTTCAGATTTTTTTTTCCTTTGGTTTCATTTGATGTATCTGACATTTCATAAAATTGAAAATTCAATTTGACATGATATTTAGTTTAGTTTCGTGCATGTATTTTGTTGATTTCCACATGAGAAGAACTTCAGCAAATCTGTGCATTCACAATTCAAAGTAGAACTTAATGTTGTTCCCGTAAGTTGGTCATATTTATTTGCATTTCATTGTGTCTTGGGAAACTGTAACATTATTCTGAAGAAGGATCTCGACCCGAAACATCGCCTATCTCCTTCGCTCCTTAGATGCTGCTGCACCCGCTGAGTTTCTCCAGCCTTTTGTGTACCCACATTATTCAATGCAGTTGATTTACAAATGATCCCCGAGATTATATACTTGAAACTAACCTCTACTGAGAATTGAATAAAAATAGGAACAATAGAATGTCTCTTGATTGTGCTGGGGAAATTGCTCCCTGTCAGATAGTAATAAATATTCTGCAAATCGGTGATGGCCACAAAAAGCTGGTGTAACTCAGCGGGACAGGCATCATTTCTGGAGATGAGTTACTCCAGCATTTTGTGACTACTTTCAGTTTAAACCAGCATCCGCAGTTCCTTCCTATACAAATCAATGAATATTCCATTGGTGGCAAATCTACGCATGTATTTCGTTCCTAGGATGCAAATAATGCAGTGAATGTTCTGGTAAATTTCATTCCAAGAATCAATGACCTGATTTTCTTTGGTTACATTGATATTGACTATATATTCTATAATGTATGAATAAGAAGTTTTGAAAGGAAACAAATGGGAGGCTTCCCATACATGTGTAGTTTAATGTGGAGATATGAATTTACCTAGAGGGATTTATGAAGTTCTGTGCCTCACAACGTTTGGCAACTGGTATCAAATATAATAGTAACAAAAAATACATTTATCCTTATAATTCATCATTGCCTAAAATATACTGTCTTTTCCAAATTGCATCTCTTCAATCTAAAAGGTTCATCATTTTTGTATTTGATGTGTTGAAAGCCAGTCCAAATGCAGCAAGCTTCTGAAGAAGGGCGCCAACCCAAAATGTCACCCCTTTATGTTCCCCAGGGATGCTGTCTGACCCAACGAGTTACTTCAGCACTTTGTGTCTTTTTTTATAAACTAGCATCTGCAGATCCTCGTTTCCACATTTTGACTGCTCCACTGCAAAACCAAGGTATGCCCACTTTGAAGATGTTCTCCTCCTCTCTCCGACGGGAAAAGAGTCTAAAGAACGGTCCCAACCCAAAACACCACTTACCCATGTTCTCCAAGGATGCTCCCCGACCCATTGAGTTACTCCAGCACTATGTGCATTTGTTTGTAAACCAGCATCTGCATTTCCTTGTTTCTGCAGAAAGCTTTAAATCTTGATTCATATTTACAAAATCCCTCCACCCTTTGCATCACCATATCTCCAACAGCTCTATATACTACTCAAAGGTGCCTGGTATTATGTCTGGCTGCCACACTGCAGTCCTCATCTCAGCAGTAGCGTCATCCTGGATCTAGTGCCAGAGATTCACCTTTCAGATCAATCTACCTCCTCTCAAGGTATCCTTCAAACCAAACGCATTTAATTAATGCTTCCAGGTTTTCTCTGAATCTCTTCTGGCATAATTATAAAATGATTTCATTTAGTCTTGCAATGGTGAATATGACAGACATGAAGTAATCTAAACAATGATGAGAAGTAGCAGCATAAAAGGCAACAGAACTTTTCCATCCAGTACACTTACAGAGTTTTCCTGTCTTGATCAAATATTATGGGTCCATTTGTTGAGTTAATGCTTTGGTAATATAAACTTACTGTAGAAACAAGGAACTCTAGATGCTGGTTTCCTAAAAAAAGGCACAAAGGGTTTACAAGGAGAGAATAGGTTCTCCTTAAGGATCATCGTGATCATCTATGCATCAAACCACAGGAATTGAGCCAGGTTTAAGTGACGACTTGTCATCTGTTTTTACTGAGAGGAAGATCATGGAAGCAAAGGAAATGAGTAGTGATGGATCATATCCAAATTACCAATAAGAGTGTGCAAGCAGTCCTAAATAATTTTAGAGTCATAGAGAATATTGAGGTGGATAAATCCCCAGGGCCTGACGAAGAGTATCATCGGACATTGTAGGAAACTAGAGAAGAAATGGATAGGACCCTCAGAGAGAAATTTGCATTATCTTTACAATAGAATTCTGAAGGTGACGAATGTTAGAAGGGTCACATTGAGTAGGATTGCAAGTATAAGCCAGGTAAAAAAAGTCCAGTGAGCCTGACATCAGTGGTGAGTAAATTACTGGAAGGGATTCTGGACAGGACAAACCAACACTTGGATAGAGTAGAGCCAATCAGGGATAGTCGGCATGGCTTTGTGTGTGGGATATCATGTCTCACAAATCTGATTGTCTTTTCTTAAGAGGTCTCCAAGAGGATTGACATGGGCAAGATGATCAATGTGTGGAAATGAACTTTAGCAAGGCGTTAGATAAGGTGCTGCTTCTTCTTCTTTCATCTGGCGTGCACAGCCTAAAGTTGTTGGACAACTTGTTCTATTTGATCCTGCATTTGTGCACGTCTAGTTGACTGCATTTGTCGAAACAGGGCGGTCTACGTGAAGGTTGCAAACTTCCACCCCAAGGTGCTGCTAATCAGGAAGGTTAGATCGCAAGAGGGTTCCAAAGTAAGCTAGCCAAGTGGACTATACATTGGCTTGGTGGAAGAATTCCGAGGGTTGTTTTTCTAATTGGATGCCTTTGACCTGTGGCATGCTGCAGGATTTGTGTTGTGTTGGGTCCTCTGCAATGTGTCATCTTATTGAACAATATGGCAATGTAGTTTATGTGGTGGGTAGATTTGTCGCTTGTGTGATAGATTTGTGAGTGACATGGTGATATGGTGGAACAAAAGGAATGTTATTTAGTTTACTAAATCAACTCAAGAATCAGAGGAAATTGGTTTACGGTGAAGGGGAAAATATTTAATAGGAACCTGAGGAGTACCTTTTTCATACAATGGGTGGTGGGTGGGTGGAATGAGCTGCCAGAGGAGGTAGTTGAGGCAGGTGCTATTGCAATATTTAAGAAACATTTAGATGGGTACATGGATAGGACAGGATTAGAGGGATATGGGCCAAATGCAGGCAGGTGGGACTTGTATAGATGGGACATGTTGGCCGGTATGGGCAAGTCGGGCCAAAGGGCCCATTTCCACACTGTAACACTCTGACTCTAACTCAAAAATAAGCCAAGTGGCGGATGGAAATTAACTCGGACAAGTGTGAGTTGGATGGCCGTGAACTGGGTACCCACATGGGCAGAAGATGCCTGCTGCCCTGCAGGAACTTGTATATCCATACTGCCTGTCTTCCAAATGCTTGTCCCTATGTATGGGCTGTACCCAAGTCAGGCATTCATAAACTGGGGGGCACCTGTAGTTTGCAATATGTTCAAAATGAAATGCTAGTGTTTATTCCTGGGGAACTTTAGGCATGTTTGAAAATTTTGGCCCAATGTACATTGCAGATGTGCAAGTGGTCTTAAATGAAGGAGCACAACATTTCTTGGTTGCAAGGTTATTGTGTATTATCCGTCCCTAATTGTTGCTGAAATGGGGGACACAAAGGTGGATGAAGAATCATCTCGGTTAAACTGAGTAAGGATGGTTGTTTTCCTCACCGAAAGGACATGAATCATTATGACAATTCTGTAGTTTCATAGATGTTTATTCTTTATTTAAATTCCAGATGTGCCTAATTACTTGAATTAAAATTCCTGCAATGGGATTCAAGCTCAGGTTTTTTGGGTAACTGGCCCAGAATTTTGGCAGTAAGCCCAGCAACTAGCACAATTGTACCATGCCATTATAGATTTTGGAAGAGAACACAAGGTGGTGTGAAGGAGAGATAAGAGGCCACAGATGAGAATGGTTACCTTCAAAGCTGGACCAGAGGTCTCCAAAGATCTCAACGAAATGGCAGGGAGAATGGGTGAAGGCAGTTCAATCCACGAATTACAATTTAAATACAGTATTAAGTTCCTATATCAAAGATTACCGGAGGGAGGTGACCACCGGGGATAATTTGACTGATGTTTTCTTAATTAAAACCTCTGACCATATGGTATTAAATTATTATGTGGAGGATCTCATTCCAAAGTGGTCATTAAATGGATGGTGTCATAAAGCCAATCAATAGTGGGAAAGACCAATCTCAATGAGATGGGAATTTGATTTGATGCAAGGATTCATTTGTATCCATATTGTGATTTTTATTTAAGCCAAACATATGTGGCAAAAGATGTGACCCGTGAAATGGATTTTAACCAAACTACAGATTACTACCCCCCCCCCCCCCCCCCCCCCCCCCCCCCCCCCCTTTGTTCGAATTCATGTGGTAAACTAGGAATATATGGAAAAAATTGACATGTCTTTGATCATTCATTGCTTTAACCATTCTGGGCATTAACAGCTCTTTAGCTTGAAGTTATTAAATATTTATGTTTTCATTTGAAATAAACTTCCATTAAAGTCATCAGATATACTTTGTGAAGACTCTCTGCAGTTGATAGGTTGATCATAACTGTTCAGAAGGTTGAACAAAAATTTGATGCAAATGAATAATAGACATAATGCAGGGTCTGAAAACAAAGTGGGGTCTTGATGAAATTTTTACCATTCAGTGAAAATGTATGAAGATGTAGATATCGCATGTTAAAGGTTTAACATAGATCACGGACTGTGAAAAGAAGTCTCTTGCTCTGGGAACAAGATCTGTTCAGTAAAAGTCAATCTTTAATTTCCAACCAGACTACGAATACAGATGACGGATAATATCATAATTGCAGTGGTCTGTCCTTGGGTAGTCTTGTTTGTAAAAATACTACAGCATGTATCCAATTGATTACATAATCATGTCTAACTGGAGTGGCAAGATTTCAATACAATAATTACACTACTTTGATGATTTATTAACTCTGCCAAAATTAACTTTCACAGTTCAATACAAGTGCATCAATGCAAAGCTGAAAATAAACTCGTTATCTGAAAGAAGTGAGACAGCAGGATGTTGTCCCTGAAAGAACATTAGATTTTGATAGGAGATGCAGAGGTGGGTGGAAGCAGGTGCAATGAGCCAATCCCACTAGTTTTACCAGAATTACTCTGGGAACATGGACTCTGATCCTGCAACAGATCTGATTTCACACATATTTCAAGGGGACCCTATGCCTATGGAATCGACTATGCGTATGCCCATGGTGAAAGCAACATTGTTTTTAAGAAAAGTCTTATTGCAAAGGTTTAAATTATTTATGTGCCTTTATATCTTTTTTTTAAAAAGTTGCATATTTTTTAAGCTTACTTCCATTTTAATAGTTTCTGTTTGTCTTTGAACATTGCATTTCCCTATGTGCAGCCCAGCATTGACATTTTACTGACCCAGCAACCTAAATTGCTGTGAAATCAGGAATTTTTGCCATGCTCAAGTGATGTTTTTTATTCTCGCTGCGATCTGCGATCTCCGAGGATCTCAAACACTACATTGTGTGTCTTGGTTGTTCTTTGCATGGGTGTCAGGGTCATGGTCACTTGGCTTCCAAGCATTAATGTTATCTCGGGCGGATCTCAACTACATATTTAAGGAAAGGAGACACCATTGATTTTTCCTTTAGCCAACAGAAGGACTTGAAAGCTTGGGCAGTTTGCACTCCAGCAGTATGAACGTTGACTTATCTAATTTCAGGTAGTCCTTACTATCTCCTCCTCTTCTCAGCTCTCCCACAGCCTTCTGGCTCCACCTCTTCCTTTCTTCTTCTTCCCCCCCCCCCCCCCCCCCCCCCCCCACCCTCACTTCAGTCTGAAGAAGGGTTTTGGCCCGAAACGTTGCCTATTTCCATCACTCCATGGATGCTGCCTCACTCGCTGAGTTTCTCCAGCATTTTTGTCTACCTTCAATTATCCAGCATCTACAGTTCCTTCTTAAACTTAAAGACTTAAAAGAGGCACTGGGTTTTACCTGCATCAAAGGCTTTTCCAAGTTTCAGTCATTGACATGCCATTCTCGTCCTTGGAGACAGAAGAGCCAGGCTAAAGAATTGGAGAGTATATATGCCCACTTTTGATTTAAATAATCTGATCTCATCCTCTGAAATATTCTTAGTTTTTCCTCAGATTCCTTGCAAACCATAACACATTTGTTCTCTCCCTTTGTACAGAATATCCACAGATGCTGTTTGACGTATAAATTTCCATTGTTTGTCTCTTATTTCAGATTTCCAGTGTGTGCAGTTTTTATTTTATTTTTGTGAGAAGTACCTATGACCTACTGGAAATTCCTCTCACCATACTCAAAAAGAACAAAACTAATCATTTTTTAGCATGATGGTCTTCATTCTGCAAGTTTGGCAGCTTAAGGTGCATCAAAACCAATTGCACAAATGAATGGCTCGTCAACATAGAAAATGTGCAGGAGTAGGCCATTCGGCCCTTCGAGCCAGCACCGCCATTCAATATGATCATGGCTGATTATCCAAAATCAGTACCCCGTTTCTGCTTTTCCCCATATCCCTAGATTCTGTTTGCCCTAAAAGCTATGTCTAACTCTCTCTTGAGCTCTAAGAGCTAAATCTATCTCTCTAGTCAAATGATGACTGAAAAAACACGCTTTAGGACAAAGTGCTGGAGTAACTCATCAGGTTGGGCGGCATCCCTGTAAAACATGGCTAGATGATGTTCTGGGTCGACCCTTGTTCAGAGCTGAAATATCACCGACGTATGTTCTCCAGGGATGCTGTCTGACCTGTTTAGTTACTCCAGCACCTTGGTTCCTATTGTGTGTTAGCCAGCATCTCGTAGTTCGTTTCTACGCGAATACTGTTTCACTGGCTAAACAATGACGTAATCAACATTGTAACATTCTGTGGTTCAATTATTGTAAAACATTACATCCTTTCTGATGGGTAAACAAGGCAATTATAAATATTGGAAGCTGTGAGTTACAGAGGATGAAGCCCACAAAACAATAGCACACAGAAAAGGTGGACACTGAGTGCTGGAGTATATCAGTGGATCAGGCAGCATCTCCGGAGAGAAAGGCTAGGTGGTATTTCAGGTTGGGACCCTTCTTCAGACTTGAATTAACCGACCCGAAACGTCACCTGTTGTTTTTCTCTAGAGATGCTGCCTGACCCGCTGATTTACTCCAGCACTTAAACCAGCACCTGCAGTTCTTTGTTTCTACATTTAGCACATGGAAAGGGACATCTAGAAAATTAGTTGCTCCCTCGTCAGGTTCACAAAATGCTTACATCAAACAGGGACCACTAAAAATATTGGGGCATTCTACTTTTAAGCGTACTATCATACTATCCACCCTCTTCGATGCTATAAACCAAGCCCATTCAAGGTTAAAGGCTGCCAGCTCTGTAAGCAGCTATCATATCGTCCTTTCACTGTGGGTCGGCACGGTTAGGCTGCTGTCTCTCACAGCTGTGGTGGAAGCTCTCCCACCTGAGCAACTGAGTGGCTGATCGTGCCCTGGGCTGCTGAAGAGCCCCAGATTGTCTGATCAAAATTACCAAATGGGGACTCATTTTTTAAAGGAAGTAAAAAACGTGAGACAAGAAGAAAGCCTGCAAAGGCAGTGTTTAGTGGAGAATGTTCATGCTGCTGCAAGAAGTGTAAAACGGGGAATAAAGTCTAAATTAAATATGTCAGTTGTGGATGTGCTCAGCCATCCGTCAGAGTCATACAGCATGAAAACAGGACTTTCAGCCCAACTTACTCATGCCAATCAAGATTCCCCATTTATACTAGTCCCACTGGCCACCTTTGGCCCACATCCCTCCAACCCTTCCTAACCATGTACCTGTCCAAATATCATTTAAATGCCTTTATAGTAGCAGTCACAACTACCTCAATCTGGAGGCTTGTTCCATGTACCAACTATCTTGTGTATGAAAAAGTTACCCTCGGGTTCCTTTTTAAATCTTTCCCCTCTCGCCTTAAACCGATGGCCTCTAGTTCTCGAGTCCGCACAACTGGGGAAAAAGACTGTGCGCATTCACTCTAATTTTATCACCTCTCAGCACCCTGTGCTTTAAGGAAGAAAGTCCGAGCCTGCACAGCCTCTCCTTTTGACTCTGGCCTTCATGTCCTGGCAACATCCTTGTACATTTTTTCTGCACTCTCTCCAACTTAACAACAGCCTTCCAAAAGCAGGGTGACCAAAATTGAACACAATAGTCCAAAATCAGCCACAGCAATGTCTAAAACAGCTGTAATATAACATCCCAACTTCTTCCATCAATGTCCTGACTGATGACCAAAGTACTGAAAGTCTTCTTCACCACACTGTGGCGTTGCTTCTTGGAAACAATATAGCTGCACCCTAGATCCTTCTGCTCTGCAATGCTCCATGACTTCACAGCCATTGACTGTGAAAGTCAACCCTGGTTTGACTTCCCAAAATGCAACACCTCGCACTTCTCTGCATTGAACTCCATTAACCATTCCTCAGTCCATTTACCCAGCGGATTAATATCCTGCTGTAACTTTTAATAACCACCTTAGGAATAGTAGAATTAGGCCATTCGGCCCATCAAGTCGACTCTGCCATTCAATCATGGCTGATCTATCTCCCTCCATACCCCATTCTCCTGCCTTTTCCCCATAACCTCTGACACCTGTACTAATCAAGAATCTATCTCTGCCTTAAAAATATCCACTGACTTGACCTCCACAGCCTTATATGGCAAAGAATTTCACAGATTCACCACCCTCTGACTAAAGGAATTTCTCAACTCCTTCCTAAAAGAATGTCCTTTAATTCTGAGGCTATGACCTCTAGTCCTGGACTCTCCCACATCCACTGTATCCAAGCCTTTGCTATCTACGATACCATCCACTTTAGTGTCATCTGCAAACAGTAAGTACTATACTTTATATACTTATTGGTGTATATTCTCATCCAAATTATGTTCACAAGTTCATTAAAACCATTGATATAAACCACAAAGATTAATGGGCGCAGCACGGATCCCTGAGGTACACCAATAGTCACAGGCCTGCAGTTTGTAAAAACAACTTTTGCACCATCACCCTCTGCTTCCTTCCATGAAACCAACTCTCTATCCAGCCAGTTAGCTCTCCAACAATAAATTGGAAAACAAATGACAAGTGAAGCTTCTTTGTTACAGAGTGATATAGTGTGGAAACAGGCCCTTTGGTCCAACTTGCCCACACCTGCCAACATGACCCAGCTACCCTTGTCCCACTTGCATGCGTTTGGTTCATATCCCTCCAAACCTGTCCTATCTACTGTTTTTCTAATTGTTGGGATAGTCCCTGCCTCAACTACCTCCTCTGGCAGCTTGTTCCATACATCCACCACCCTTTGTGTGAAAATGTTACCCCTCAGATTTCTAATAAATCTTTGCCTCTTCACCTTAAACCTATGTCCTATGGTCCTCGATTCACCAACTCTGGGCAAGAGACTCAGTGCACCTACCCGATCTATTCCTCTCATTATTTTATACACCGCAATGAGATCACCCCTCTGCCCCAAAGGAATAGAGTCCCAGCCTTCTCCCTATAGCCCAGACCCTCTAGCCCTGGCAACATCCTTGTGAATCTTTTCTGTGCCCTTTAAAGCTTGACAACATCTTTCCTATAACATGGTGCCCTGAACTGAACATAATTGAACTTTGCTTGTTCATATAATTTCAAAATTCTGCAAACATATCTCTTTTGTGAAATTGAATTAAAACCATTAAACCATTATACATGAAAGAAAATAATGTGATCAGTCGGAATAGGCCACTCAAAAACAATGTATTGAAAGCATTTATGAAAAGTACAGTGCCGATAATAATCAAATCAATGCTCAACTTTGACCATGTGCTAACTATAAAACTGGCCTCTACATTGCCATGTGGTTAATTAGAAAGCAAAACAAAACTCTCTTGTTCTTGTCAAAGCATTCACTTTGTTATGTATATATTAATTGCACTGGGGACATTCAAATATCATGTGCATATTGACACAGAATGAAACTTGTTCTTCAGACATTGACCTGAATGAAGGGATATACGACCTCATACTGAGGGAGATGCTTTCAACATGTTACCGCAACAGATTTTAATTTCCATCTTGAAAAAGGAAAATCAGTACTGATGAAACAGCAATGAATTGAAGAGAATTCTGAAGTAAAGTTGTTTGTTATCTACTAAAAACGTTTAAAGTGGATAAAGATCTTTGAACCCCATCACCTGAATCCTCAGGTACTACAATCAAAGGAGTGCCAGCAATATAGTGAGCCATGTCTGGGAACGATGGGTTCACTGACAGATTTCCATAAAGCTAATCTTGGTTACAAATCACCTCTTTCCTTACATTTTCTTAATGGAAATAATCCAAATATGAGAGGGGGAGAAATTAATGAGACTTTTTCCCGTCAACCTCAAATCCGTCTTTGTGGCTAATTTTGTGGCAACACTTCGATGACCTTGAGAGTAGTGCAGTTTTGCAAATGGAAATAATAATTTAACTGTAAAATTATCCACAACCGATATATTGGAAGATTGCTCAAGGCGGAAGACGAGCATAATGAAAGAAGAGCAATTTAGAATATTCAGCAATTGCCAAATTCTCAACCGACATTGCACATTCCAATTATTCCAGCCCACAATATAATTATTTTTAGAAATGAATAAAATCAATACAATATAGCTGACGCTGGAGTTTCTTTACGGCCTTGCTTAGCAGCTTTATGATTTTAATAATGCCAATCAGTTGATTAGCTGACATGTTTTCTTTACAGGGTCTGTGGGAACAGAGAGTGGGTCTGTCATTTGGCCTCAGTCTATGAAAAATCTGTGACGACTTAGACAAAAATTGCTTCCAAAATCATTGAGATGGAGATTTTTATTATAATCCTGAGGATGATTGAGAGTTTCATTCATATCTTAAGCAATGTTGTTTGGCAAAATGAGCTGACTTTCACTTTAAAAGGTAAAGATAAATCTCCGTTATTGTTATAGCTCCCATTTTCTCCCATCCAAAGATATTTATAGAACATGCTGAACAGGATAACGCGGTTCCCAAATGATTGTTGTGAACAAAATTAAGCATATACTTCACAAAGCAATGAAAACAAATATTTTTCTGCAATCTTCATGCATGAATTTTCTGGATTATTATTGGGACAGATATCTTCTGCGATTCTCCACTAACACAGATCTGACCAGCATTACCTTGGAATTGTGTTTTCCCTCTTTCCTATCATAGGGCGACCAAAACTGAAAGCAAAACACCAAATGTGGCCTCATGCAACATTATTCATCACGTCTCACACATTCTAGTTCACATTTTTGATATAGATGATGAACAGCAATGGACACTATGTGTAGGAAAGATGCTGGTTTAAATCGAAGGTGGAAACAAAATGCTGGAGTAACTCAGTGGGACAGGGCGCATCTCTGGAGAGAAGGAATGGGTGATGTTTTGGGTCGAGACCGTTCTTCAGACTGACACTACTGTGTAGAGTAGAGCAATGGACATGAGATGTATCTCTGAGGCACACCACCAGTAACAGGCCTCCACTCCAAAAAACAAAATTTCCATCACCACCCTCTGCTTCCTGTTAAAGTTAAAGAAGGAACTGCAGATGCTGGAAAATCGAGGGAAAATCAGCAGAATAGGCAGCATCTCTGGAGAGATGCAATGGATGAGATTTCAGGTTGAGAACCCTCTTCAGACTGAAAGACATGGGAAAGGGAAACAAGATATATTGCCGATGATGTAGAGAGATATAGAACAAACGAATGGAAGATATGCAAAAATGTAACAATGATATAGGAAACGGGCCATTGTTAGCTGTTTGCTTGGTGAGAATAAAAAGCTGGTGTGACTTGGATGGGGGAGGGATTACTGCAGGGGTTTCTTGAAATTAGAGAAATCAATATCATACCCCTGGGTTGTAAGCTGCCCTAGCAAAAAATGAGATGCTGTTCCTCCAAATTGCATTTGGCCTCACTCTGAAAATGGAAAAAGGCTTAGGACAAAGGTCCATGTCAGAATAGGAAGGAGAATTAGTGTTCAGCAACCTCGGAAGAGCAGGTAGGTCTAGGTGAACTGAGTGAAGGTGTTCAGTGAAAAGATTAACCAGTCTATGTTTGGTCTCGCTGATGTATAAGAGTCTGCATCTTGAACAACGGATACAGTAGATGAGATTGGAGGAGATTCAAGTGAACCTCTGCCTTACCTTAAAGGACTGTCGGGGTCTTTGGACAGAGTCAAGAGGGGTGGTATAGGGACAGGTGTTGCATCTCCTGCAGTTGCAGGAGGAGGTACCTGGATACGGGCTTGTTTGGGTGGGATGGGCGAGTTAACCAGGAAGTTGCGGAGAGAGAAATGGAATCTCAACGGTAGAGGTTTTAAGATGGGGATCACTTGTTTTTCACAGACTTGACACCAAAAATTTCACAGCATTCTGATTTATGCCTATTTTTTAAATTCCTCTCAAGAGGACTTAATATGAGTTCAGGCTGTTGTGTTCCTCGTCCAGTGAAGTGCATCAGCAGGAGAAAATGAGCATCCTGCAATTCAGCTGTAAAATAAATAAACTTAAGTAGTTAAACGTAAAGGACCTGTCCCACTGATGCGATCTTTCAGCGACTGTCTTCGACCTTCAAGCTCGAGGGCACTCGCCTGAAAAACCTTGAGCTGGATCGACCGACCGCACGCACACACACACACACACACACACACACACAAAAAATATCACAAAGGCCGGGGCCAGGGAAAGCGGGGGAAGCGCTGTCTAAAATTCATACCCGCGAAGATCAGGAAGGTAAAAGACGGCTGCACAGTGTATGGTAAGTCCTTTAGAGAGCAGGGGGAGGAGAAGGAGCGGAGAAGCTTTTAAGAAGCCAGACAGCTTATAATAAAGTTTAGCGGGCATTTTACATTACCAGTCTGTTTTCCTTAGTCCTGAAAACTCCAATGAGCAAATTAAAATGCCCGGGTCAGCGAAGGAGATTGCCTACGGCTGCCCTCGACTGCCAATAACTACATAGCGACCTCACTCCACTGCACCACGAGTTCAAAAGAACCATGCCGACCAATATTTACTCGCGGAAATCTTTTCAACGTTGAAACATTTTCCTCGTCCAAACTGAGGCCGCGAGTATGCGGGAAACTTCCCTCGAGCATGAAGGAGAGTTCCAGTGACCTCATAGGGCCTCCTAGGACCACGTGTCGACCATGCTGCGAGTTTGAGTCGAGAGCAAACTCTTCTAAACTCGCAGATTAGGTTGCCACAGTGGGACAGCCCCTTAAACTGTCATGTTCGTCCCTAATCCTTAACAACAAACAAAAAGATGAGTACAAATTATTTGTAATTATTCTTTATTTTTCTTCTTAAGTTCCAAATCCCTTCATAAGCAAGGCAAATGTGTTCCTGAAACATGCGGCTGATGGTTTTTAATATTTTCAAGCTTAAGAAACTCAATAAACCACTGCCACTCAAATGTTTAGATGCTGTGAATAAATACAGAGTCCAAGCTTGCACAGATTTATCCATGTATAAGTGGAATGAATATTGTACATCAGGGAAAATTTATTCAAAGAATAAGTCTCCTACTTCACAATCATAAGCCAGTTTCTGTACCTCATAAGGGTAAGGCAAATGTCCAAAATCCCTCGGCAATGTGATGCAAAGTTAGAACATTTTAAATTGGGGATAAAGGGAAAGTTCACTTGCAATATAGCAAACACTTGAATTCCCTATCTTGGCTTTCTGAGCAAATTTTTCCTGTCCTTTAATCTGATGAGAAATCTAATTTGTCATGACGGGTTTCCTGAGATTGTTATACATTTTACTGCTTCCTGCAATACCTAATATTATTGTTACCATGACAAATTATTCAATATTATTTTTGTTAATCAATAGTATGGATTAAATATAACAATGAATATTGCAATTATGAAGCAAAATTTTATGTCCCTAATAATTTTACACATCATTTCAAAATTTTGAATGTCTGAATTCCAAGTCTCCTTGTTTGCCAAATTTGCTTCTTAGTTTTTCAGTTTAATGCTTGGAATGTTGAGTGCCACACCTCCAAAAAACTTAAATATGTACAGGTCAAATACAGTTTGAAGTTTGATATTTTGTCATTTTTTGTGTGCATTTCACTCAACCCCAACCATTAGTTTGCATAGTCCAACATAACAAAATGGATAACAGTCTGTCAACGAAAGTGTTATGCTCTGCATGTTGAAAACGTTCAAAATGAATAGATTTTCAGACTAAGGCACAAGTTATGTCACCATCACCATTGTTCTTTAACCTATACTCTGTACGCGGATTGCACCTGTGAGTAAAATATAAGCATTATTTTCACAAGGTTCCAATACAAAATATGATTGCTAAGTAATATTCTTTTTCAGTAGAAATACAGAACAGCATGTTCATTTTCAAAGCAAATCAATAGTATTTCTGCCCCACATTTTGAGTCAAATTGCAACTAAGATTGCATAGATATGGACGGCACAATGTGGGGTGGCACAGCGGTTCGCAGTAGAGTTGCTGTCTTACAATGCCAGAGTCCCGGGTTCGGGAGCTGTCTGTACAGAGTTTGTACAATCTTCCTGTGAATGCGTGGGTTTTCTGAGAGTGCTCCAATTTCCTCGCACACTTCAAAGATGTGCAAGTTTGTAGGTTATAGATAGTGCTAGTGTATGGGGTGATTGCTGGTTGGCACGGAATTGGTGGGAAGAAGGGCCAGTTTCGACGCTGTATCTCTGAAGTAAATATCTGTCACAAGATATATGCTCTGAAATAATCACGTAGACCTCAGCCACTGGCTTGCAGCAGCCAACATTTAATGTGCGAGACAGCTTGAAAAAGGTACCTTTGCATCGGCCAAACTAAACTTTGCAGCTGTTGCTGTGGTATTGTGACATTATCAGATGTTACAATTACAGCAGCACCACTGGTGTGCATCCTTTATGCCAAGATGATCTCCCACCAAGGCTAATGTGCTAGCTGTTTGATTAAGGGTAAGCTTCCAGCTGGGTTAAACAAATAAATTAGGAAAGCAGCCAAATGATGTGCTAAAATATGATTACTGAGTAAATAAACCATGGATCACATTGTTTGATGATTTTTTTTTCCCTTCCACCCTGCCACTAAGAAATCAGTTAATGAATCCAATTTGCTGTCTTATTTATACAGCAATGCACTGTTTATGAAACACAAAACTATAATAACGGGTCTGCTGCTAAGTTCCCTTCCAAGGACAATAAATAGATTTTATTTTTTACAACTCATCAGGAATCAGCACTTGCAGCCACCTCACGGGGCAAGAATTTCAGCAGAGTAAATCTATCTGCAAGAATTAGTAATTTTCTTGAAAACTATATTCAAATGCTTACTTTGGTTGCACTGCAATTCCCATGTGTCCTCATGCAGTCTTAACCACATTCCACAGGGAGCACGGTGACACAGCTGGTAGAGCTGCTGCCTCACCGTGCCAGAGGCCCAGGTTCGATCCTGACATCGGGTGCTTGTCTGTGTGGTGTTTGCACATTCTTTCTGTGACTGCGTGGGCTTCCTCCAGTTTTCCTCTCGCATTTCAAAAAACGTGCTGGTTCGGAGGTTAATTGGCCTCTGTAAATTGACCATCTTTTGGGAGTGGATTCAAAAGTGGGATGACGTAGAACGAGTGTGAATGGGTGATTGATGGTCAATCTGGACTCGTGGGCCGAGGGGCCCGTTTCCATCTTATATCTCTAAACCAAGCTAAATAAAATGATGGTGTTTCATGCAAATGTCTGAGGATGCTATGTGGTTTATTTTGTTTTGACAATTGGAGAAAGTATTCTTCAGCAGTTCGGAGGGCACCTCTGGAGACATTTTGTGTCGGGACCCTTTTTTTAGAGTGAAGTGGGGTCCCAACTTAAAACAGCGCCAATCCATGTTCTCCAGGGATTCGTCACAAATCTTGAATTTATCACACTATGCAATTACATTTATGGCCAGTGATTCTATCAAATGAAAGGAATGGGGATATGGCACAGTGATTTGATGTTTGTGTGAATACTATTGTATTCATCTTTCACCTCTGGAACCCATGACCAATCTCTTCAATATATTGGCTTTGGCATAAGACTTCCTTTTTCCAGGCAGCAAATCGGAATGAGTAGAATTCAGAAGCTTAACATTGGACTGGGGCTTTGTGTATGACACAGAATCATAGTATTTGCGATATGACAATCGAAAACATAGAAACATAGAAATTAGGTGCAGGAACAGGCCATTCGGCCCTTCGAGACTGCACCGCCATTCAATATGATCATGGCTGATCACCAACTCAGTATCCTGTATCTGCCTTCTCTCCATACCCCTGATCCCTTCAGCCACAAGGGCCACGTCCAACTCCCTCTTAAATATGGCCAACGAACTGGCCTCACCTACCTTCTGTGGCAGAGAATTCCACAGATTCACCACTCTCTGTGTGAAAAACGATTTTCTCATCTCGGTCCTAAAAGACTTCCCCCTTATCCTTAAACTGTGACCCCTTGTCCTGGACTTCCCCAACATCGGGAACAATCTTCCTGCATGTAGCCTGTCCAACCCCTTAAGAATTTTGTAAGTCTCTATGAGATCACCCCTCAATCTTCTAAATTTCAGCGAGTACAAGCCGAGTCTATCCAGTCTTTCTTCATATGGAAGTCGTGCCATCCCAGGAATCAGTCTGGTGAACCTTCTCTGTACTCCCTCTATGGCAAGAATGTCTTTCCTCAGATTAGGAGACCAAAACTGTACGCAATACTCCAGGTGTGGCCTCACCAAGACCCTGTACAACTGCAGTAGAACCTCCCTGCTCTTGTACTCAAATTCTTTTGCCATGAATGCCAACATACCATTCGCTTTCTTCACAGCCTGCGGCACCTACATGCCTACTTTCAATGACTGGTGTACCATGACACCCAGGTCTCGCTGCATCTCCCCTTTTCCTAATCGGTCACCATTCAAATAATAGTCTACCTTCCTGTTTTTTGCCACCAAAGTGAATAAACCTCACATTTATCCACATTATACTGCATCTGCCATGCATTTGCCCACTCACCCAGTCTATCCAAGTCATCCTGCAGCCTCCTAGCATCCTCCTCACAGCTAACACTGCCCCCCAGCTTCGTGTCATCCGCAAACTTCGAGAAGTTGCATTTAATTGCCTCGTCCAAATCATTAATCTTTGATTGGACTTTACAGAACGTTACCTTGCACAAAAAGTTATTCATGTTATTCCCTTCATCATGTATCTGTACACTGTGGATGGCTCGATGGTAATGTTTTGTCTTTCGGCTGACTCTTTAGCATGCAACACAAGCTTTTCACTGTACCTCGGAATACATGACAATAAACAAAACTAACTCAATTACCAGCAATGCAAAGGTAAAAAAGGGGATAAAAATGTCACCTGTAAAAGTAGCCTTAACATTTTCGAAACCGTAACGAAGAGGAAAATCAAATGCTAATTGGTGTTTCTATGTAAGGCGCTGCAATAATGTGGATGATTTTAATTTTCCTGCAAAACTGGACATGTGAAAATGGCATAGGAAATTTTGAGGACAAGTTCATGGCATGTTTTCTCAATCTCTTTGGGCAGTACAGATCAGACCACTTGAGATCTGGCCTTGTGTAGCGTGGAAAAGATTAATTAATGATATCATAGTAAAGGGTACTCTGGAGAGGAGTGATCTTGATAAGCTAGAGTTTCATGTTCAGACTGAAAGTGAGAATTTTAAGTGCTAGTGCCTTAACCAAAATAAAGTTATTTTAAAAGATACTAAGGTTAAAAGCGAACAGGGAAAATAGATGAAAAGATATTGCAGTAGGTCAACAAACTGAGATGAACGAAAATAGTTAATCATTCCCACCGTCTATGCAATTGAGAAAGACTCTATCATAAAGAGAATTCACCTATTGATAGCCACAGAAGTAACAAATGAGATCAGCTTGAAAGAGAAGACGTTAAATGTTGCTTAGTGTCTGTCTGAGAAATCACAACAATTTCAGAAACTAGCAAAAACGACTTTAAAAAAATGTTCATGACTATATCAGCACAAAATATGAAAAACGGGCAAACAGGAAGCAAAGAGTAGGAGTAAACGGGTCCTTTTCACAATGGCAGGCAGTAACTAGTGGGGTACCGCAGGGCTCAGTGCTGGGACCCCAGCTATTTACAATATATATTAATGATCTGGATGAGGGAATTGAAGGCAATATCTCCAAGTTTGCGGATGACACTAAGCTGGGGGGCAGTGTTCGCTGTGAGGAGGATGCTAGGAGACTGCAAGGTGACTTGGATAGGCTGGGTGAGTGGGCAAATGTTTGGCAGATGCAGTATAATGTGGATAAATGTGAGGTTATCCACTTTGGTGGCAAAAACAGGAAAGCAGACTATTATTTAAATGGTGGCCGATTAGGAAAAGGGGAGATGCAGCGAGACCTGGGTGTCATGGTACACCAGTCATTGAAAGTAGGCATGCAGGTGCAGCAGGCAGTGAAAAAAAAGCGAATGGTATGTTAGCTTTCATAGCAAAAGGATTTGAGTACAGGAGCAGGGAGGTTCTACTTCAGTTGTACAGGGTCTTGGTGAGACCACACCTGGAGTATTGCGTGCAGTTTTGGTCTCCAAATCTGAGGAAGGACATTATTGCCATAGAGGGAGTGCAGAGAAGGTTCACCAGACTGATTCCTGGGATGTCAGGACTGTCTTATGAAGAAAGACTGGATAGACTTGGTTTATACTCTCTGGAATTTAGGAGATTAAGAGGGGATCTTATAGAAACTTACAAAATTCTTAAGGGGTTGGACAGGCTAGATGCAGGAAGATTGTTCCCGATGTTGGGGAAGTCCAGGACAAGGGGTCACAGCTTAAGGATAAGGGGGAAATCCTTTAAGGACCGAGATGAGAAAGACTTTCTTCACACAGAGAGTGGTGAGTCTCTGGAACTCTCTGCCACAGAGGGTAGTTGAGGCCAGTTCATTGGCTATATTTAAGAGCGAGTTGGATGTGGCCCTTGTGGCTAAGGGGATCAGAGGGTAGGCGAGAAGGCAGGTACGGGATACTGAGTTGGATGATCAGCCATGATCATATTGAATGGCGGTGCAGGCTCGAAGGGCTGAATGGCCTACTCCTGCACCTAATTTCTATGTTTCTATGTTTAGAATCTTTTTGATATGTAAGTGAAGAAAATAGTTAAAAGTAAACAACCCATCAGATGATAACACTGGGGAATTAATGATGAAAAAATAAGGCAAAAGGCAGAGATGTTGAACAAATATTTAGCATCTGTCTTCATAATAGATGATATTACAGTCAATAGAGTCTATGGCATGGAAACAGTCCCTTAAGCAAAACTTGTCTTTGCCAACCAAGATGCCCCATCTTGAGCTAGAGGGAAGTTTTGTTTGGCATGCTTATAGAGTTCTGTGAGGATGTGTCTAACAGGATGGATGAAGGGGGATCAGAAAAAAAAATTCACTTGTGTTTCCACAAAGCATGTTTTAAGGCGATATACTCAGACCTTTGTGAAAGTCGGTGAAGTCAAGGTGAGATCAGCGACAATCTTATTGAATAGCAGCAAAAGACCTATTCTTGTTCCTGATTCTTATGTTTCTGATGTGTTGTTCATAATCATAAGGAAGTCTTTTATTTGACATCTCAAAAATTCAGTACAACATTTCACTGCATTGAAATGCTTCTGCCAAATGATTTCGAGTCTACTGTCCTTCTGAAGTTGAATGCACTCTTCAGTGCCTAACCTTTGGTTTTGTATCATCAATCAATTTCAATGTTGTGCTTCTTTTGCCAATTGTAAAAATTCTAATTTTTCCAATGATATAATTATATTATTTTAAACATCCAGACTAGGAGAATACCCCCTTGATTCTTAAATATTTACCTATCCATGCTTCTACATATCCTACCATGCCCATAAGCTTGTGGCTTTAGAACAAGCCAGGTCAAATACCATATAAAATCACTCATCATTTGTTGTTGTTCTCCTTGGATCCTGTTTCAGTAGAGTGGTAGGAAATAAATGCTTACTCCAAGACCCAAGTTCTGTCTGGCCAAGTATCAAGGTTTAATTTTCAATCACAGGACTTCAGCATGGGGGTTTATCTTTATTATAGAGATAATTATTTTTGTCATCAGCCGTGGAGGTCTTCCTTGGCCTGCCAGTCTCTTTGTGATTAGTAAGCTCACCAGTGCTCTCTTTCTTTCTAATGATGTTCCAAACCGTTGATTTGGGTAAGCCAAAGTTTTATTCTTGTTTCTCAGTCTCATAATGGCTTCTTTGACTTTCATTGGCACAACTATGGTCCCCATGTTGATGAACAGCAATAAACATTTCCAACGGTGATGGAAAGACTGGAGGAAAGACTAGTGCTCAGAGAGCTCTCTTATACCTGCATTAAGGAGGCATTTAAAACACACTGAGCAATTACAAACGCTTGTGAAGCCATGTGTCCCAAACATTATGTTTGCCCTGAAATGGGGGAACTATGTAAAAACACAGCTGTAATTTCTACAAACCAAAAAGTATAAAAATGGCCTTTAATAAAATTCTGACAATGTGCACTTTATCCACATGTGATTTTTTTCTATTACAAATCACATTGTGGAGTACAGAAGCAAATAAATAAATGATGGGTCTTTATCCCAAACATTATGGAGGGCACTGTATGCATTGCCAAAGTCATAGTTCAATGATCTGAAGAATCTTTTTGGAGAAGGTAATAGAAACTAATCCATTTCTGACTTGACTGACCTGGGTAATGTGCCTGCTTCCAAGTTCATTTGCAAAGCAACGGTAAACCCAAATAAATCTTTCACTTATATTGCCTCCAATTAAACCTAATAAAGGTATATTGCCGGAACAGCAATACAATGGCTTTGAAGAGACATATGAACCATAATACAAATACCCTCCATGCAACAAAACACAAAATATAAGAATATACATAAATTACTTTGATGGCAAAAGCCAAACATCAACTGCATGAATTAATATGGCAATATGAATTTAATTTAAAACCTTTACATTCAATTAAAAATCAGTTCATTGACGTGGATACGTTTTTTTTCCCATTGAGGGTAGGGAAGATTCAAACAAGAGGGCATGACATGAGAATTAAGGATCAGAGGTTTCGGGGTAACGTGAGGGGGAACTTCTTTACTCAGAGGGTGGTGGCTGTGTGGAATGAGCTTCCAGCAGAAGTGGTGAAGGCAGGATCGATTTTTAACATTTAAGAGTAAAGTGGATAGGTATATGGACGTGAAGGGAATGGAGGGGTATGGTTTGAGTGCAGGTAGATGGGACTAGGGGAAAACAAAATGGTCGGCACGGGACTGGAATGCCGAGAGGGCCTGTTTCCGTGCTGTAATTGTTATATGGTTATATGGTTTAAACAATTAGTTTTAATTTCTTAAAGCTTTCCAACTCCATCAGTTCCTTTGGAACTGTGGGTGTTTATTTCATGTCTATTTTCTTTAGTTACCTCCCTCAAGTTTATAACACCTTCAGCTTTATCAAGTTTGTAAACTAACAGCTTTTTAACTAACACCTGAACCTTAGTAAAAAAAAATCCCTGCTGTTCATGGAACATACACATCCGTGTCAAGAAATTAGAGAAGATGGCAAGCTATCCTTGCACCACTAAGGAATTCTGTGCTAATAGTGCTCCGGAATTTTAGCTCAGTGACAATGAAGGAATGATTTATACTTTCAAGTCAGAGTTGTTTGCGACTTGGAGAGTAATTTATCATGCGTGTGTTCACTTCTATTGTGCTCTCGGTTGATGGGACACATTTCGCATCAATTTTTTGATAGAGAATTAAAATCTGTAAATTTACTGAATAAATGGCTCAATCTGAGAGATATGAAGTAACAGTGTTACTGTACATGAATCTCTGAAAGTGATTTGTGAATAATCAGCAAGTAGGAATTACTTCCATGGACTGGAATGATCATAGCAGGTGCGGTTGAGGAAGTAAATGGCATCCCGGATGTCATTAATCAATGCGCAAAGTACATCCGGATGCCATTTGCTTCCTCAACTGCACCTGCTATGATCATTTCCAGTCCATACCATGCTGAACTTTAAAAAATACTAGCTGGAACACATATAAAACAGGACGGTACAGTGGCACAGCTGGTAGAGCTACTATCTCACAGCGCCAGAGATGGGTTAGATCCTGACCTTGGTGTTGTCAGTGTGGAAATTTACACATTCTCACTGTGACTGCAAGGGTTTCCTTCAGGTGCTCCGGTTTCTTCCTACATCACAAAGATGCGCGAGTTTTGGAGATTAATTAAACTTTATAAATTGCCCTTCTTGGATAGGGAGTTGATGCTAATGTGGATTAATTACAGAACTAGTGTAGATGGATGATCAATGGCCAATATGGACCCTTCAAAAGGCTTTTGTAAAAATACGAAAACGGGGCATTTCAGCTACATGGTTGGAAAAGAGAAGCCTTGGATTTATTTCCTCTGAGCAAAGAAATAAAGGTGTACAAGACGATCATGGTTTACATAAGATAAAGGGAGAGAATATTCACCATCAACGTTTCAAGAAACAAGAGGACACAGATTTAAAAAGATGGTAAGATGCAGCTAGTAGAATAAGTTTTTCAATTTTTATTTCAAGCTAACAATATGTATGTAAGGCTGCTAGAAACAGTAGAAATAAAGAAATTAAGATGTTGATTTACAAAAAGAGACACCAAAGTGCTTGAATAACTCAATGGATCAGGCAGTATTAGGGTTGCCAACAGGAGTGTTCAATTTGTAACCTTGGGAGCCTTTCCAGCTGCTAATCCTGACAACCGAGTCGACCATTATTATTGTTGCCACTCAAAGAAGGGTATTCATAAATTATTGCAATGAGGACAAGAAGGCAACAGTTCACATTAATCTATCTGTGAGCATCAGAGCAATCCGGAACTACCTCAGGCTGTTCGCAAGATCTGGTTATATATAATTTCTCCATAAGTGAAGTGGAAACCCCACTTAAATCAGTAAATGAGAATTCTGGCACATTCCCAATGACATTACAGTGGTAGATAGATGAGTAGCTCTAATAAAAATTTCGACCATGTTCTTAACGAAAAATCACAGCATTTTAACCATAATTAAATTTTTTTTTCATTCAGGGGCCAGTGAGTGAAAATCACATCAAAAATGAAGCAAGCAAAAAATCCTATTTATCAACATTATAGAAAGACATACTGCCGTAATGGCTTGCAATTGGAAGAGCAATTGTTAGATTTTTGTTAAGTACATTTGAGCTAAAAAAACTGTTTGTTGGATAAGAAATAAAGAACAACAAACAATTTTTAGGTAGCATGGGTGGTGCAATCGTGGAGTTGCTGCCTTACAGCACATCCAGTGCCAGAGACCCGGTTTGGTTCTGACTAAGATGCTGTCTGTACGGAGTTTGTACGTTCTCCCCATGACCTGTTGTGGGTTTTTCTCCGAGATCTTCGGTGTCCTCCTACGTACAGGTTTGCAGGTTAATTGGCTTGGTATAAATGTAAATTTGACCCTAGCATGTGTAGTGGATAGTATTAATGTGCGGGATTACTGGTCGGTGCAGACTCAGTGGCATAAGGGCCTGTGTCTGCGCTGTATCTCTAAACTAAAACTGAAACCTAAGCAATCTGCTCTTGGAAAACACCCCACAAAATGCTGGAGTAACTCAACAGATCAGGATGGATCCTGGAGAACATGGATATTTCAGGTCAGGGTCCTACTTCAGACTGATTGTGGTGTTGGGGGGGAAAGAAAGCTGCAAGGGAGGTGGGGTGGGACAAGTGATAGATAGACATGTTGCAAATAGTTAGTGGAATCTTGAGTGCAAGTCCAAGTGGGTCACAGGGTTAGAGATGGAGAAGGCGGGGTTGGGGTTGGAAAGTTTCCTAAAATTGAACATGCACACTGGTGGGTTATAAGCTACCCAGTTTGTATGTGGCCTCACACTGCATTGAAGGAGGGTCAGTACGGGGATTGGAAAGAAGAGTTAAAATGGTAACCCAACTGGGAGGCCCAGTTGGCCTTGGATCTTCTGGTTGCTAACTATTTTAAATCCATGTGGATCCATGCAAGGAGTGATTAGCAGATGGACTCAGATGTGGAAAGAAGGGGTGGAAAAAGTTATAGATTGCTGGTGGGTGATGGATGGAGGCAAGAAAATGCTGCAGATAATGGAAATATAGTAAAGGAAGGTGATCCATGGTACCAAGAGAGATGGAACAGTGGGGCAGGAACCCCCAGTGATAGAAAACTGCTGATAGAAACCAGATGGATAGTGGACAGATGGTGTGGGGGGGGTCTAGCTAGTGAGAAGGGGGTGGACACTGGGGTTAAACAAAAGAGTGTGTCGTGTGTGTGTGTGTGTGTGTGCGCGCGCACACAATGACTGGGTAAATCAGGAAGTATGAGAAAGGATAGAGAGAGTGTGAATTTCCTGAAAATGGAGAATTCCGTATTTATGTCATTGAGTTGCAGACAACCCGGCTTGAATTGAATATGAGGTGTTTGTTCTTCTTCTAGTTTCACCCTGGCCAAGAACAGTCAGTATGGGAATGGGAAAAGAGGAATTAAAATAGTTACAACTAGTTGGACAGAACTGAACAGAGCACTGGTGATCGGCATTGCAGGACATCGAATCTGTGTTTGGTCTCACCGATGGATAACTTTTGAAGGCCAACTTGAGAGTACTGGGTGCAATGGGCAAAGGTGGAGGAGGTGCAAGTGAATCGGTTCCCACCTGGAAAAGCTGTTTAGATCATGTGATGGTGGTGAATCAGGAGGTGCTGGGAGAGTGTTACGCCTTCTATGATTTCAGGGGAAAGGGCTGATGAGGGGGAGGTAATGAGTAAAACAAAGAAGTCATGCAGAAATTGTTCCTTGCGTGAAGAGGGAAAGGATAGGGAGCAGAAGTGACTGGTGCTGGCATCAATGTGGTAGCTGGTGGAAATGTCAAAGAATAGTGTGTTAGATGTGTAGGATGGCAAGGTGAATGGTGAAAACTGATTGAACTTTACACTTTTTTGTTTGGGGAGAGGTGGAATGGGAGTAGAGGTGTGGGAAATGGAGGAGATGTGAGGGTAAGGGCTCCCTCACCATAGTGCCATAGGGGGAGGTGGTGGGAGGGAGCCATGTTCCCTGCAAAAGGAGGGACATTTTGTGTGTCGTGGAGAATGGTGTCATCTGAAGAAACATATCCGGTGGGAGATGGCAAAATTGACAGAAAGGCATGGCATCCTCCAAAGAAACAGGCTAGGCGGAGGTGTGTTCTACGTAGGTGTGTGTCAGTCAGTTGGTTTGTAGTAAATGCAGTGGATATTTGTTTCTTGAAATGGAGACAAGGAAATCAAGAGAGTGAGAGTGAGGTATCAGAATTTGAGGTCAAGGTGGACATTGATGGTGGAGTAGATTAAATTGATGTAGCAAGTAGCATTAATCCAGCCAATGACAAAGCAGAGATGGAGTTCACAGTGGTGCCAGAGTAACTTTGGAAGAAAGAATACTTTACAAATAAAGAATATGTTTCCCAACTTCATTAATGTTTATCAAGAGTGAAATTAAAATGTCTTGACATGTCATTGTACTAATGATTAAATGGCAATGATCCCAATGAAATAACATTTCTTGTTTTACAAAATTGTGTAACAATAAATTGATGCAATTAGAAATTTAATTAGCAATTAACACAACTGATTAATTATAGAACCACCAAAGCCTACATAATCTGAATAATTGAACAATATCAATTTCAAGAACAATTCTCATTAAAACTTCTTTTGTGCTCTTTGATTCAAAACTAGCTGAGAAACTAATGTTTTGCACTACACCCAAGTCCATCAGTGGAATTAAAATGTGCTCTGAATTAATTTGCATACTTAAATAACTGTGTTCCACAAGACCATTCTGGCAAGTTCCAGAGTGACAAAACGTCATAAATCATTCAATGAAGTACCTTCAAAATGTGAAAAACACATTGTGCATGCTGTCATTGTCAGTTATCAGGCACCTAAGTCTCTTGCTGGTTATGACATGCTGTTTTACAAAACCCATCAAAATAAATTTGCCTTCTGTCCCCTTTCATCTTATTCATCAGGCAGAACCTGAAAGCCCACACAATTCCAAACAGTTAAACGATATTGCAGGAAAGGTCATGAAATGAGCTCTCAGACTTTAGAGAAAAGACTTATTTGTTGGGAAACTGTAATGGTGCTTTCTTCTCAGAGTTGAAACAATTATCAGAGGCTGGCTTATGTTGATCATGAATACCCCAGATTCCAACGGATCTTCAATGCAAGTGACCTTCAGTTAATTTTTTGCTAATGAATATTAAGGACCCAAATTGTATCTATAATTCACACCCTGCCTTGACACTGCATTCCACCGCAACCTTCAAAAGGAACAAAAAAAAAGCTGCCGTGTTATGTTCCTGCTTTGCCAAGGTAGAGCAAGGATGTTCATATAATGTGGCAGCTGCAGGAATTAGCTCTGTGCATTTTAGCGCAGAGGGGCAAACTGTGGCTTGTAGTGGCCACTGGTACCGAGAGGAACGGCAGCTGGAAGCTGCTCCTCTGTCAGCATGTCTCACACTTGCACAGACCCACGCTAATCCAAGGTGTGCTCAATGACAGAGGCCAGCACGCCTGCCACTTTGTTCTGTTGCTCAACTCCAGGTGGAGCCCTGTTTTGCTGAGATTTCCCGACATTACACTGGGAACTTTAACTCCATGATCCTGTGCCAGTCAGATCACATTAATTTGATATCCCGCCTATATATATTAGTTTTTTAATTCATTAGTATTATTTAATTCAAAAATATAAGTTTTTTTACAAGTTTTGGTTTAATTATTGCCCAGTGCTTTGATTCATCACTTTAAAGATAAGACAATAAATAAATCACTTAAGATGACACAGCAGAGTGCTAGAGTAGCTCAGCAGGTCATGTAGCATCTCAGAACATGGATCAGCAATGTTTCAGATTAGTGAGGATGTCAGGGGTTATAGGGCAAAAGGCAGGAGAGTGGGGTTGAAAGGGAAGGATAGATCACCCGCGATTGAATGGTGAAGTAGACCAAATGGCCTTATTCTGCTCCTAGAACATGTTAGGAATCTTTTTCCTGTTCTACTCAGATGCAGTCTGATCCACTAAGCTACTCCAGAACTATGTGTCTTCTTGTGTAAACCAACATCTGCAGTTCTTTTTATCTAAATAAGTCATTACATGCATTGTGATAGTTTTGAAATGGGACAGGTTTTCCTTTGCCCCAAATTCTATCTACCCACCCTCTTATGCTACATGGCATGAAGAGGAGCAATTTAGCATTCTTCCAGGTCCCGATATCAATCCCCATTGAAATGAATGGGGGGGTACGTTGTTTGCACCAAGCCTTTACTCAAAACAAAACCCATCCCGAGGGGTGAGAAGTCGGGAAAAAGATCTTACTGCTGTGTTGAATCCAGGTGGAATATGTTGGAACAGCACATGGACAGACATTATCAGTGACTGCAGGGCAGAAATGGAATTGGTTTAGGCCAATATCGCACTGGAGTATTTACGGGGTTGGTCTGGTGTTTCGCAGGATTAGTGTCTATGCCTCTTAATATAATGCAAATTATAACAAAACTACAGTTCCACGTACGACAGAGGGGCATGGATCCACTCCCAGTTGTGTTTCCTGTCAATGGCAGTCGCGTTGTTCCGTGGTAGGGCTGAGCTGTGCGATGCTTGGAGCGATGCACCAATGTGTTTCACTAAGTCTTGCTCATGTCTCCAAAGTGCAGAGGGGCCATTCGTTTGGCCCTCCACATCTGTCCCATTAGGCAGTTGATGGCATGGGCGGCAGATCAGACATAGTTTTGTGATCTATAAGCTGAGTCCTCATGAGAAAAGGTGCAGGAAAAAGTTCAGAATAACTACTTGCAAATCCCTACGTGCTGAGTTGCTGTGGAGAAAGGTCCTGATGGATGACTATGATAGATTGTGGTCACATCAGGGAAGGGGGGGGGGGGGGGGGGGGGGGGGGGGGGGGGGCTGGGTGGTGTGAAAGTAGAAAAAAGACAGCTCATAAAACAGCTGATAGAAACTTTGTGAGTTGGAAACAAACCACCCCCAGGTTTTGCTGGCTGTCAAAACAGTCAAAAACTTAAAATATTTCTGAATGGCCTGATGTCAAAAGCCAACATAATTGTTACAATCATCTTACTGGCTTTCTGTAATGGCATTTTAGGAGGTCAAAATCCGTTTTTTCATAGAAATAGAAATGTACAGATGCAAAGAGTGGAGAAACTCAGCAGGTCAGGTAGCATCTCTGGAGAAAAAGGATGGTGATGTTCCGAGTTGGGACCCCTCTTCAAACTTAGATTATGGATGCAAGAGAAACTAGGCAGTTAATGGAAAGACCCTTAATAGCATTGACGAACAGAGGGATCTCTGGGGGGGCTCCAAGTCCATAGCTTCACTGCAAATGGCAATAAAAAGTAGCAGAGTGGTAAGAAGGTATATGTATGCTTGCTTTCATAGGTTGGGGTTTTGAGTAAAAGAGTCAGGAAGTCGTGTTGCAGTTTTACAGGGCTTTGGTTAGGCCCTATTAGAAGTTTTATGTGCAGTTCCCATTACAAGAAAAATGTGGAAGTTTTTGGAGTGTGTACAGAAGACATTTACCAGAAAGAACTGTAGATGCTGGTTTAAATCGAAGGTAGACACAAAATACTGGAGTAACTCGCTGGACTGGCAGCATCTCTGGAGATATTGCCAGTCCCGTGAGTTATTCCAGCATTTTGTGTTTACCAGAATGTTGCCTGGATTAGAGGATATGAGGTCAAAGGAAAAGGTGGGACAAATTTGGATTGTTTTTCTCTGGTGAGGAGATTAATTTAAGTTGCCATTATGTTCGGCAGGGACATGGTGGTCGAAGAGCTAGTTCTGTTCTATGTAGAGTCAACATGTAACAAACTTTGAACACCACTGGACCTGCATGCCACATTTTCTTTAGATTCTTGATTCTCATGCTATAAAATAACACTGCAGGAAATACATGGTTTCCAGAAAATGGAGAGTTGTGCTTTTCAGAAAAGAAAATATTGATTAGGCGACAAACTCTGCCCAGAAATGAGTTGAGCTGAGAAAGGAGTCTTTGAGATAATGAAATGTTTGATTAGTACGTGTGAACGAAAACAGTTTCAAGATACAGGCAGGATATTAACCTAGCCTCATAAGCAACACATAGTTCTGCGTCTGCCACGATGTGGAGCTCTTCTTCAGTCGCCTCCGCATCAAAGCGTTTTTTCCATGGGAAGGAGTCCTCGCCCTCCCAGTGATGACCCTTTCCCGTCTCCAACTGACCCCCTCCTCTTGAACTCCCCCTCATGGCATCTACAGGCTTTTAGACCTTTTTATTTTAAACTGCTGGCGGGACGTCAAAACCGCCTCAACTTCTCCACTCACCTTTCTCACCACTAACCTCTCCCCCCCCCCCCCCCCCCGAATGTACAGCCCTCACTCACACAGCAACAACTCAGACGGGTGATCAAACCTGCTGACAAGGGAGGTTCTGTGGTAGTTTGCCGCGCTGATCGCTACAAGGCTGAGGCATGTTCCAACTGTCAGGACACCTCTCCTACTTGTCTTGGACCATGACCCCATAGACGAGCACCAGGCCACTATCTCTAACTTCATCACTTCTGGCCTCCTGCCCCTCCCCAAGCCTCCTAACCTCATCGATCCCCAGCCCAACACGGCCCGATTTTACCTTCTCCCCAAATTCCACAAACCTGTCCGTCCTGGCAAAACCCATTGTTTCTACCTGTTCGTGTCCTACCAACTTTATTTCCACATACATCGACTCCATCCTATCCCCGGTTAAATCCCACCTACATATGTTCAAGAAACCTCACCCGCTCTTCGTCTCCTCCATGACTTCAGTTTTCTAGACCCCCATTTCTAATCTTCAACATGGATGTCCAGTCCTGTACACCTCTATCCCCCACCAGGAGGGTCTTAAAGCCCACCGTTTCTTCCTCGACCGCAGAACCAAAACAATCGCCGTTACTGATACTCTCCTCCGCCTAGCGGAGCTGGTCCTTACCCTTAACAACTTTGTTTGACTCCTCCCATTTCCTCCAAATCCAAGGCGTAGCTTTGGGCAAGCGCATGGGCCAAGCTGTACGTGCCTCTATGTAGGGTACATCAAACAATCCTTGTTCGAGGCGTACCATTAGCGCCAATCTCTGAACTCTATCTCCGCTACATCGATGATGCAATTGGTGCTACCTCCTGCACCCATACAGAACTCACTGACTTCACCATTTCACCATGAACTTCCATGGCACTCAAGTACACCTGAACCATTTCCGACATCTCCGTACTGTTTCTAGACCGCATGATCTCCATCGCAGGTGACAGACTACTGACCGACATCTACTATAAACCCACTGACTCCCATGGCTAATTGGATTATACTTCTTCCCACCCTGCTTCCTGTAAGGACTACATCCCCTACTCCCAATTCCTCCATCTATGCCCCATCTGCACGCAGGATGAGATGTTCCAAACCAGGGCATCGGAGATGTCCTCATTATATAGGGAACGGGGTTCCCCTCTTCGACTACAGATGAGGCTCTCACCAGGGTCTCTTCTATATACTGTAACTCCGCTCTCACTCCCCATCCCTCCACTCGTAACAAGGACAGAGTCCCCCTTGTCCTCACCTTCCACCCTACGAGCCGTCACGTACAACAAATAATCCTCCGACATTTTTGCCACCAATGGATCCCACCACTGGCACAATCTTCCCATCTCCTCCCCTTTCGCCTTTCCACAGAGAACACTCCCTCGTAACTGCCTGGTCAATTTGTCCCTTCCTACCCAACCACCCCTCTCCTGGCACTTTCCCTTGCAACCGCAGGGAATGCTACACTTGTCGTTTTACCTCCCCACTTGACTTCATCCAAGGACCCAAGCAGTCTTTCCAGGTGCGGCAGAGGTCATCTGCACCTCCGCCAACCTCATCTATTGCATCTGCTGCTCTAGGTGTCAGCTGCTCTACTATGGTGAGACCAAGCATAGGCTTGGCGATCGCTTCGCCCAACACCTCTGCTCGGTTCGCAATAACCAACCTGATCTCCCCAGGTTGCACCCCAGTGGTATGAACATTGACTTCTCCAATTTTAGATAGTCCCTACTTTCTCCTTCTTTTCCCTCCCCTTCCAGCTCTCCCATAGCCCACTGTCTCTACCTCTTCCCGCCCCCAACCCCCATCAGTCTGAAGAAGGGTCTTGACCCGAAAAATCACCTATTTCCTTCCACTCCATAGATGCTGCCTCACCCGCTGAGTTTATCCAGCATTTTCGTCTACCTTCGATTTCCAGCTTCTGCAGTTTCTTCTTAACCATTTTGTCTACCTCATAAGCACACATGTACAATTGATAATTTTATTGGAATTTTATTATTATTTCTTAATTTTGGAACAAATTGCCATCCTTTTATAAAGAGCTTTGTTTTCCTCTTGAATAACCCTTCAGAATTTCACTTTAAATCATTGGATATAGCTTTTATTTTATGAATTTAGGTCACTTAAACAAACAACCATATGGACAGGTGCTTGGATAGGAAAGGATATGGGCCAGGTGTGGAGAAATGGGACGTAACTGAGATGAAACATCTTGGTCAGCATGTGCGAATGGGTCGAAAGGCCTCTTTAGTAAAAGAGTCAGACAGCATGGAAACAGGCTCTTTGGCCCAAATAATCCATGCTGACCAAGATGCTCCATTTAAACTAATCCTATTTGCATGACTAGGACTATGGCTCTTAAACTCAATTGTTACAATGCATACAGTTTGAGAAACCAGGTGTTCAGCAACTGAAATTCACTTTTAAGAATGTTTTCTGCTTACATTGGAACATATTAATTAGTTTAATTGTAAATTTAAACTAACACCACCATATTTTGTACTGAAGAAGGGTTTCAGCCCGAAACGTTGCCTATTTCCTTCGCTCCATAGATGCTGTCGCACCCGCTGTGTTTCTCCAGTGTTTTTGTCTACCTTCGATTTTTCAGTATCTGCAGTTCCTTCTTGAACAGTCTTTATGTACCTTCCAGGATCCTAAATGTAATTTTCAATGCTGCTTCTGAAAATGTGTGCAGTGAACAGAAATGTTCAATATTGGCCCTGACCAGTTTTATGGTTGGGGTCTCCTTCTTCATTAAGCTTGTGAAAGCACAAAATCTCAAACTACAGTGGGCACAAGTTACAATTTGCAAGTGTTTGATGTGCTAATAATAAATTTTGTCAAACCTGTCAAGTTCCACACAAAAATAACATTCATCTAACCAAAAAGAAATTTAGGAGCACCATCTTATCACGATGTGTTCGAACAAAGTAAATAGCACAATGCCACTTTACGACTAAAGAACTCGATGTATCTAAAGAGTCATAAAATTATAATATGGAAACAGGCCCTTCAGCCCAAGGCCCACAACAAATGTTCCTGCTACACTAGTCCCACATGTCTGCACTTGGTCCATATCCCTCCAACATGTCTATCCATGCAGTCTCAAAGAAACCCATGAATTATAGTTGGCCTTAGATAAAGGTAGTGTGGATAAGATTCATACGGCATTCAGTGTCAGCCGTTTGGCCAAATAGTTGATTCTCTTGCACAAAAGTGGAATAGAAACAGTAAGCGATAACCACATGTCTGCGTTGAACGCATTTTAAAATTACTCTCCTCTGCCTGCATGTTAAATCCATTATCCATGTGCCATCTAAAAGCTTCCTAAATGTCAATTTCTATATCTGTTTCTACTATTGGCCTCTGGCAATACATCCAGGAATCCACCACCCACTGTGTTTGAAAACATGTCCAGCATAGTTTCTTTATACTTTCCCCTGCTAAAAAACAAGTTATGCCCTCCAGCCTTAGATATTTCACCCTGGGCACAAAAGATTTGTCCTGTTTACCTGCCCATGCCCCTGGTAGGTGTATACTTATATCAGGTTCCCACAGCTACGAAGCTCCCAGAGAAAAATAATTCAAGTTCGGACCAACCTTTCCTTTAGTGCTATACACTCAAATCCAGGCTGAATTCTGATAAAGGGTCTGTACCATCTCCAAGCCTCCAGCTCCGTCCTGCACACTTTGTATATATCAATGTGTCTTGATGTATTCCTGCTTGAGCGTGCCAAACATGCGTTTTTTAATGCCCTTGGATTTAATATACCAACGTTTTCCTTGAATTTTGTTTTTGACATATACATATTCCTCATTTTACTAATGTTCTGTTTTATAGAGGTTTCAAAAAACATACAATTCATTCTTTGGATATATGTCCTCCATCTATGTGTCTATTTTTCACAAAGAACGAATGGATGCTCTTGCCCAGGGAATACCCGTATAGACTCTTCACTCAATCTTTCTATTTATTGAAATTACACTTAAACAAAAATGTTTTTTTCAATAAAACATGGAGAAGTCAACCTTATGAATCAAGAAGAAAACAGTGTTTCCTCAAAACTCCCAACAGAAGCCCACGCCCGAGTGCTGCAACGTAGGAAGCTTGGTTTGTATTCATCCAGGTAATTTCCCTTGGAAACAGCATGATGGGGTTTTGTTCAACTGTTAATTAACAATAGTTTAAAATACTATTGCGCATTGTAAACTGTGTGAATTTTAGGGATGCAGGCTTCCTTCCAGTTTTGTTCTGTTTCTTCCGCACTTTCTCAACACGTGTTATAGCAGCTGTTAAGTGCCTGTTCCAACTTGGTGATGATTTTTTTCAGTGGCTGCGGCGTCATGGACTGATGTATCAGGGTCGCCGACAGATTTTGAACATTTCCAAATCCAGCGCGGACAACTTGAGGAAACTACCATGCGTGAATGTTTCATCACACTGGCGTCACTGCCGCATCACAACGCGACTTTTTCGTGACCTGATACATAGTCAATGTTGCTGGCAGTCGCGAAAAAATTAACCAGGTGGGGACAGGCCCTTTTTTTACATCCTAAAATGTTTTTTCAATTCTCTGACCTCCCCCCACCCTGCCAGAGATGCAAGTGTTTCAGATCGTATCTCTGGTCGCTTCTGTGATCTAACATTTGGAGCTGGAGCCTTGCTCGAGACTGACTTTGAACCCCAACCTGGGTTCCGATTCGCCCCTGGCACGGGGGGGAGCTGAAGATCCCCCCCCCCCGATGCGGGGGGTGACCGCCGGCTATGGGAGCCAAGATTCAGTCTCGTCAACGGAAGGCTGGTGGCCGGACCGCAGGAGGAACAAAGCAGGGAAGAGATAGAAGTTTTGCCTTCCATCTCAGTGAGGAATGGGAGTCACTGTGGTGGATGTTTATTGTTAAAAATGTATTTTGTGTGTTTTGTTGCTTTTTATTGGTATGACTAATGGCAAATCAAATTCCTGAATGTTGTAAAGATACTTGCTAATAAAAAACTTTATCCTGATGAATCTATCCAGTGGGTCACAGGGAAAGTGAAAAGATGGGCATTTGAGAAAATGGCCTGCTGCACTTGGATATTTTAACGGCATAAAGCTTTTCCTCAACTTCTCTTCTTGCTGAATTCACTGGGGACGAACAGGCAAGGGATACACCACCGGGCACATCATGTTGTTGTCCAAATGTAGCATTCCCTACTCATCCCCCCAACCACCGCATGTTTCTCTTCAAATATTTCTCCATTTACTTTTACAAGTTCTTTTGAGCACCCCTTTGTCTTCCAGAAAACAAACAACCTGTCCTATTTGTGAAAAGAAGATACCTTTTGTTATACAGGTCACCACCCATTTCCAGCAACTGAAGGTCAGCCCTTCCTTTATCTGGACCAAATTACAATTAGCATTGCATCTGGTGATGTCTTTCAGGATGTTCGCCTTCTGTTCCTGAAAGTTTCAATTGCTTATTTCTTTGTTAATAGTTAATTCTTTATTTAGTTTCTAGCAGTCCATGGGGCTTTAGAGGGACATGGAGGGGTATAATACGCGTTGTCAGCGTTGAATTGTTGAATTCTTATTACATGACCTCTGTAGGTCCCGCACAATAAACTAATTCATCAACATACCCAAATACCACCCATATCCTTCCCCATACACATACCATACAAATTAACAAAAAAACAACCAAACCCCATATCCTCTAAATATACATTACCACAAACACATTCCCTACAAACACCACCACATACATCACATCCCATATCCCCCACAAACCACCAACCTTACCTACCCCTATTTCATTCC
>CM069146.1:45121583-45289083 GCA_035221665.1 Okamejei kenojei
CATAGCGAGATTGTATTCCCCCCCCTGGTCCGTCTGGCCGGGTATTGAAAATTCCTGGCGGGATGATTGGCGGTTGGCGGGTCACGTGCGCGCGCGGGGCGGGCGGGCGCGCGGGCGGGGGCGGGGCTGGTCGCTCGCCCCGCTCGCTCGATCGAGCCGCAGACAGACAGACAGACAGACCCGGCTGCACTTTACCCGCCGCCGCCGCCGCGCCGAGCCGAGCCGCTCCGTCCCCGCACCTCCCAGCCCGCCGTCCTCCCCCCTACCCCTCCCCACCCCCTTTTTTTTTTTTTAATTTTTAAACAAAAAAGAACCCCCATCTGCACAGAAAGCTCGTCTCCGTCTCAACCGGACTCCCTGCGGCATGGGGGACAAGAAGAGCCCGAACAGGTAGAAGCACACGTCCGTCTGCCGGCCGGCCGGCCGCTCACTCGACGGCAGGGAGGGAGGGAGGGAGGGAGACCTTTAAATGGAGGCGCTGCCGCCGGTGGCTGCGGGTCGCTCGCTCGCTCGCTCGCTGGCTGCCGATGCCCAAGTGTCCGTGAGCCTGTGCCAAGACTCACCGTCTCCCCCCCCCCCCCCCTCCCTCCTCCTCTCTCCTCCCCTCCCTCCCTACCCTCACTCACACATTCATGGCGGACGGCGCTGTGTACACTCACCCACAGAGGGAGAGAGAGAGAGAGAGAGAGCAGCGGTGGGTGAAAGAGAGGGGGGGGGGGGAGGAGAGAGAAAAAGAGAGACAGAGAAGAAATACGAACCTTTTTTTGTTTTGCAACCACACCTCCACCACACACACAACACACACACATTTAGTCGAGCGCTCTTGTGTCCGCGGCCGGTAATGTCGAAACCTTTTCTACCCCCCTCCTTCCCTCTCTAGCCCTGTTTCTCTGTCATGCACAGACGTCGATGCATTAAACGTTGATGGGTGTAATGTTCCTCTTGGTGTGTATGTGTGCGGTTTTTTTTCTCTCTCTCCTCTCCCTGTCGCTGTTGCAGTTTTTCAAAAAAAAAAAAAAAAAAAAAAAAAAAAAGGCCAAAGAGGCAAGCCAAGCCCGGCTCGGAGGACGGCTTCTGGGACTGTAGTGTCTGCACCTTCAAGAACAGTGCGGAAGCTTTCAAATGCAGCATTTGCGATGTAAGGAAAGGGACGTCCACTCGGTGAGCGACGAGTTCTCTCTCTCCAATTATTATTTGTGTGTGTGTGTGTGTTACTTTTGATTTGTACGTGTCTGGGAGGGAGTGGTGGTTATGGAGGAGATGTGTGTGTGTGTGCGCCTGGAAATAATTAAAGACCGGTTGAATCCAGACTTGTTGATTTTGATGTTACCGTGCTGGGATGGATTTCATTGTAGTCCGTCCCCTCCTCCCCCTTGTTCTCTGTGTAATTGTTGGACAGTTGAGGGCTTGCCTCGTTTCAGATTAAATGCACACGTTTGGGCTGCCATGCATTTTGTGGTGAATTTTACTATAAATGTTGTTGACATGATCATGTGTGGTTGGGTGGGGGTGGGGTCTAAGGAAGGTGGAAGTGTTCCCGAGGATTGTTTAACTCTTCAGCCCCATTCCGAGTGCTGTTATCGAGATCTTAAAGGGAGAGTTAGATTTAGTGTTTAGTCCTAAAGGAATCAAGGGGTATGGGAAAAAAAAGCAAGAACGGGGTACTGATTTTAGATGATCAGGTATGATCATATTGAATGGCGATGCTGGCACGAATGGCCTACTCTTGCGCCTATTTTCTATGTTATCAGCGAATTGCGCCTGGACAAATTTCGCGTAGCGGTGAATATGGGTTTGTCCTTCGGCAGATTTTAAACCGAACAGGCCACTGTGTTGGTACTTTTTGTTAGTACCAGTATTTGTTTCACGTAGTCATTCGGCTCGATCTTTTACAGTAGTCAATAATTAGTAATGGTTTGGGTAAATCATGCTTTTGGTCGCCAAGTACATGGTGAGTGAGTCTCGGGAACTACTTTTATAAACTTCGGCGATTGTCGTCATTTGTGATTTTTTTCTCTCCAAAAATGATGGCATTTCTGTACTTGGTTCCAGCTGTGAGTGATAAGTGTCTTTCTGCAGAAATTCCGGTGTGGGTTGTTTGTTGTGATGTGGCCGAGTTCCCACTCTTTATTTTACGCAGTGATTGAAACTCATTGTGGTGAAACACATTCACAACGCAACCTCTTCAGCGTAACAACTGATGCATGACCGAAAATTGTCGTAATGTGAAAACTGCTTAGATTTCAACATGTAATCCCAGTCTCAAAATATATTTCCCTGTCACTTTAAATAGCTCTAACGTGTGGATAACTTGGTTGACACCTTATGGCATTCTCCCATTGTTTGCTGTAGTTTGTAACGGGTGCGAACCAATGAGTTTTGTTTTGGGATGGAATGACTTCCCAATTCAGTCAATGAATGAACTGGCGATCACTTCCATCCCACGAGCACTGACTGAGGTTGGCGCCTATGCGCGGAGGCGTCACGGTGGGCTAGAACTTTCAGAATAATACTAGTGACACAAAAATAACTATCTCCCGGAATTAAACGAACTGTGCCCTAGGTCCAATCGATTTATGGGATTGGTTGATGTTTTGTAATTGTTGCATTTCCGAGCTCATGTATTTTGTGAGAACAACATTTGAAGTGCATTGGTGCCCTTTATACCAAAAAGCGATTACTTTGGTTGTATGTGGGGTAAAAATATAACTTGAATAGTGCCATCTTAATATAAAGTAAAATTGTGTGGGAAATACACAGCAGGTCAGGCAGCATCTGTGGACATCTGTTTATGCAACGGAGTTGAAGTATTTATGCAACTGAATAGTGATGGTTTAGAGAGATATGGCCCGAACTCGAGCAGATGGCATTAGCTTAGGGTATTTTTGTCTGCATGGATGAGTTGGACCCAAGAACCAGTTTTTGTATTGTGTGGCTCTGACTCTTTATAGAATTCGAAGTTGGAGTTGGATGTTAGAGGCAAAGAACTGCAGATGCTCGTTAATACACAAATGGATGCAAAGCTCTGGAGAGACTCAGCAGGTCAGGCAGCATCCCTGGAGCTGCATGAGTTGAATGTTCCTCAGACCTGCTGAGTATTTCAGATTGCCAGTATTTGCAATTTTTTAAGTATGTTAATGTTGCAAATGAAAATGGGTATTTGTATTTGAGTTCTAGTGTTGGGAGTTTTTCTTTTGTGCTTGAAGCTCAACTAATCTGATCGCTATTTGGCTGAAAATCCAAACGTTGAACATGTTTTCAAAATGACATGTCCAAAATTACTGTCCTGTATCAAGGGTATGAAGAGTGTCTAGTTTCTTCAGTTTAGGATAAATTAAATAATTTGGAGGCAGGGTCTTGTCAATTAAACACTTTCAATCTGGAAAATAAAAGCAATTGCCTAGGCTGGAGAACTGAAATGGAAATCTAAAATGATGGAAACACTCACCAAATCAGGCCATATCTGCGGAAGTTAAAACTTCATGTTTTAGGACCATTTCCATACTTAACACTTTTTTGCTTCCAGCGTTTTCTGTGAAATATTTCTGGTGTGGAGAGAGGAGAAAGGGAAGTTGAAGTAGACATATCTTTCATTCTATGATTTAAAAAAAACAGTAATTTTTAGAGTTTTTTTTTTAGTTTAGGGATACAGCGCAGAAACAAACCCTTCGGCCCACCAAGTCTGCACCGACCAGCGCTCCCCATACTCTAACACTATCCTACACACTAGAGACAATTTACAATTTTATCAAAGCCAATTAATCTACAAACCTATACATCTTTTGAGTGTGGGAAGAAACTGGAGCACCCTGAGAAAACCCACGTGTCACAGTGAGAACATACAAACTCAGTGCGGACAATATCCATAATCGGGATTGAACCCAGATCTCTGGTGCTGTAAGGCAGCAACTCTACAGCCGTGCCACTATGCTGCACATGTAGGTATTTTTACACGCCTTGAACTGCAAGTGAATGTGGGTCAATTAAGCACAGAGTTTGTACTTAATTCATGTAATCTGTGAATTAAGATAGCGACACAAGGAACTGCAGAGCGTTTAAGCAAAAAACAAAGTGCGGGAGGAACTCAGTGGGTCAAGCAGCATGTTGGTCAGCTGTACTTTGTAGATTGTGTTTCTGAGATCATAAAATCCTAGTGCATTGGTTATTCTTTCTGGATTGGTGCATGTCTGTTCATTTGCAAGAATGCAGCCCTAAATTTATTAAAATATGAATCAATCTAGATAGTCATAGAGTATATTATATATAATAATAGAATGATATTGATTATTATTATCCAATATTTAGGCAAGGGGAAGATATACGCCTTTTGGAAATTATTGTGACTTGTTTTGAATGTGTGCACCCGGTCACTTTAGCAAAGCGGAGCTGATCATAGGAATACTTTATTGTCACATGTGACTAGGCACAGTGAAATTCTTTGCTTGCATACCCAATGTATACAAATAGCGGCCACCTGCGGCCACTGACAAAGTTACAAAACACGCCTTTTGTCCCCCACGCCGGGTCCCGACTGTCCCTTGTTCTCCCTCATGGTCGTCCCCCCACGCTGGGTCCTCAATTGTTCTTTCCCTCCATCTTCCCCCCCCCCCCCCCCCAACATGGTATCTTCCACGCCGGGTCCCACATTGTTCTTGTCCCTTCACGGTGGTCCTCCACTCTCTCATCGACCCGTGAGGCATCACTGTCGCAGCGAGGCTTCACCCCTTCTGCCGAGGCCCCATCGTCATGAGGTTTCACTGCTGCCGCCGCCTCACCGCTGTCAATGCCCCATTTCACGCCTCCGTGGTGCCAACCCGGGCCCCATAGACAATGTTAATTTTCTATAGAATAACAGCAAGATGGAAACAATTGTCTACAATGGCTAATACTCCACCTCCGTCCCAACAAACTCGTATACCATTATCTCAGGGTTAAGTAGTGTATGCAAAACTTTGCATTCTGTTGAATCTGCAGCTGGGCCCCCACAAGACTATTTGCATCCACTCAAAACCCAGTGTTATAAAACTAACTTTATCTGTAGTGTCAAGTGGGCCTTTGATCTTTTAACCCTTTGTTACCTTCCTTCTCTAAGGTTCAAATGCCTCTGGATGTTTCCTAGGTTAAATGTGCCATATAGACACATTTAATGTCCATTGTTTTGTGAGTTAGTTAATCACGAGTATACTGCCAGCAGTGGTGTGCCTTTGGCCCTAAATTAGCAAAGGGGAATTCAGTCATTTGTTGTTCAGTTAAATGTAACATCTCCAAGTTTGCAGATGACACATAGCTTGGTGGTAGTGTGAGGTGCGAGGAGGATGCTATGAGGGTGCAGGGTGACTTGGATAGGTTGGCTGAGTGGGTAGATGCAGTATAATGTAGATGAATGCGAGGTTATCCACTTTGGTGGCAAGAACATGAAGGCAGATTGTTATCTGAATGGTATCAGATTAGGAAAAGGGGAGCTACAACGAGATCTGGGTGTTGTACATCAGTCACTGAAAGTAAGCTTGCAGGGGGCGTGGAAAGTGAAGAAAGCAAGTGGCATGTTGGCCTTCATAGTGTGAGGATTTGAGAAAAGGAGCAAAGAGGTCCTACTGCAGTTGTACAGGGCCCTGGTGAAACCACACCTGGAGTATTATGTGCAGCTTTTGTCTCCTAATTTGAGGAAGGACTTTCCTGCTATTGAGGGAATGCAGTGTAGGTTCACCAGGTTAATTCCGGGGATGGCAGGGCTGACATATGATAACAGAATGGATGAACTGGGCTTATATTCACTGGAATTTAGGACGAAAGGGGATTTATAGAAACACATTAAATACCTAAACGGCCTGTCCCATTGTACGAGGTAATTCAAGAGTTCTCCCGAGTTTTCCCCAGGTTTCGAACTAGGAGAATGTCCGTAGGAGTTCGTGGATGTCTCGTAGCGGCACGTACGAGTAAAAAGTAACAATTTTTTTCATCACGAGAATTTTTTTATCCGTGGACATTTTTCACAGTGTTGAAAAAATGTCACGAATTTACTGGATTTCCCTAGTACCTACCGTTACTCGTACGAGCAGCTACGCGACATCCACAAACTCCTATGGACCCGCTATGGACATTCTACGAATTAGAATCGGGGAAAACTCTTGAATTACCTCGTAGAGTGGGACAGGCCCTTAAGGGATTAGACAGGCTAGATGCAGGAAAAATGTTCCTGATGTTGCGGAAGTCCAGAACCAGGGGTCACAGTTTAAGCATAAGGGGTAGGTCATTTAAGACTGAGATGAGGAAAAACATTTTCACCCAGAGAGTTGTGGAATTCTCGGCCACAGAAGGCAGTGGAGGCCAAATTACTTGATGTGTTCAAAAGAGAGTTAGATATAACACTTGGAGTTAATGGAATCAAGGGATATGGGGAGAAAGCAGGAACGGGGTACTGATTTTGGATGATCAGCCATGATCATATTGAATGGCTGTGCTGGCTCGAATGGCCTACTCCTACACCTATTTTCTATGTTTTTTCATTGATGCAAGGAGTTGATTTTGTTTACATGTACTCTTGTCATCGAGGTTGGATATCATGTCAATGTTTGTTAGACTATCGTGTGTAGATAGACAACTTTTGTGTTGTATTAGCAAGTCTTGCATTTATACCATAAACTGAACTTTTGGTGAGCAGTAGAAATGTTCTCTATTTTTAGGGATTCGTGATAATAACAAGCTGTTATCATTCAGAGTTCAGATAAGATTTTAGTTTATTGTTCATTTTCAAAATAATTTTGCTTTTGAGTTATGATTTGAGAGAAGATTGGGAACTCGAATGTATATCTGGAGGATACACTGTTCTCTTGTCAGTTTTATATACAACATTTTTAAGGTGCTCTATTAGATGTGCTCATTTTATTTATGCATTGCATGTGGCTTTTGATTAAGCTGAATTTAGAATTATGACAGTATAATTTATCAATTAAATGTAAAATGTTTGCAAATTTTGAATTCCTCACTTATTTATTAGGATGGAGGTGATTCTGTTTGCACTGTTAAAGGCTTATTTCTGAAAATAGTTTGCTCAAAGTACCAGCATTAACCCAACCTTTTTATATAAAAAGAACGGTATTGCAAAGTTAGAGAAGTGTGGTTGAGGTGTCACCATGTGATTTCAAGGTGTTATAGTAATAACACTTTTAATGTTTAACATGCAAGACAAATGTAAAAATGTGAGTTCAGTGGGCATAGAGCAAAAGCAGATCAGTGATCAGTCGTGTATTACTACACCTGTTGCAAAATTTTAATATTCTGTTTCAATGGAAATTGCATATTATAGCAATTTTCTGGCTGAGGAAAAATCTGTGTACATCTTCAAAGAGAAAATGCATGCATATCATCAGAATTGTATTTTTCTTATACACACTTGCTTTTTTGTGAATTTCAATTGTCTCTTTGCTTTTATGCACAGCTCTTTTACTGTTTTGGGTTATCCTTGAACCTTATCCTTCTGCGTATAATTCTGACCTGAGGTGTTGCACATTGGGAGGTCAGATAAAAGAGGAAAGTGTCCACTAAATGTCAGGACCTTTTTACAGCAATGTACAGAGGGATTTTGGGAAACAAGTCCTCACCTCTGAATGTAGCAACCCAAGTAGGCAACATGGTAAAGATGGTGTACAACATGCTTGGCTTTATCAGTCAGGCCATCGGGTGACTTCCCAACCTTTAAAGTTATATTGTAGCTGTGTAAAACATTCTGGAGTACTGTATGCAGTTTTGGTTGCCCTATTACAGGAAGGATGAGAGTGCTGTGGAGGTTTATAGGAATGCTGGCAGGATTAGTAGTTATTTGTTATGAGGAGAGGTTGGACACACTAGATGTGGGAGGATGAGGGGAGACCTGATAGGAATATGTAAAATTGTGAAGTGTAGATAGCCAGTTTCCCCCCCCCCCATGTCAAATTCTAGAATGCGCGGATTTAAGATGAGAGGGGACAGTTTTAAGGAGATTAGTGAGGCAAGTTTTTTTTTAAGAGTGATAGTGACTTGAATGCACAGTCAGAAGAAGTATGTAAGCAGATACAATCATATATTTTAGGAGGCATTTAAACAGGCATGTGACATTCAGGGGACTGAGAAGATTATACCATGTTTGGCCATATAGGAGTATTTTAAATTGGTATTATAGTATGGTAGCGATGGGCCTGTTTCTATACTGGACTGTATGGACCTTATTTTCATTTGTAAACATGAAGAAAAAATCATTTTTTCCCCATTGATCATGTATTTCACTTTAATATGCATCAGGATTGTGATGGTGCAGCAGATTATGAGCACACTTGATAGAAGAAAACACATATTGTAGTAATATTGTTTGAAATGAACAGGGTGGTTAATATCTGGGTAATTTAAAAACTAGAGGATTTTTGGTTATTTATATGATGGAAACCGGCTATTTAGCCCAACACATTCATGCTAACGTGTGCACCCATCTGTATTAATAATTCTGTTTTCCAGCTCTTGTCCTGTAGCCTTCTATGTTAGGCAATTCAGGTACTCGTAAAGGCAGGTGAATGCTGTCAGCAACTCTGCTTCCATCACTCTTGCAGGCAGTCCATTACTGACACTTGCCATTTTCGGGGTGAAAAATGTCCTCAGATTTCCTCTCAATCTCTCACCTATAAACCTAAATCTGGATGTTGCTGATGTATTTGCCTCTTTGGCAAAATGTTTGCAATCTTCCCTTTCCAAGTCTGTCATACATTTATATACCTCAATCATGTCCCACCACATTTAATCCAAGGAAAACAGACCTCGCCTCTTCTTCTATAACCTAACCTCTACACCTCTGATAACATCCAAGTGAATCCCTTCTGCGCCCGTACCAATGCTGTCACATCCTTTCTGCAGGTTGGTGACCGGACTACACACTACTTGAGAGCTGACAAATCTTTTATAAATTTGCAGCATAGCCTCACTGCTCTTGTATTCAGTGTTTCATGATTCATGAAGGACGGTATCCCATATGCCTCTTAATCATGTTATCTACCTTTAACAAGGTCCCTCTGTTCTACAATACTCTCTTGCATTTAATGGTGTATGCTCTAACCTCACTAGTATTCCCAAAATACATCACCTCACGCTCTATCAGGATTAAATGCCATCTGTCATTTCTCAGCGCGCTTCAATATATCAATTTTACCTGTAGCACAAGATTACCAACCACACTGTTAACAACCCCACTATGCCATCTGCAAATGTACTGATCATGCCTGCTGCATCCAAATCACTCATGTATATTACGCACAACCTCTTGTGGGGAACCACTAGTCAGAGGCATCCAATCGTCAAAACAATCCCCTACTATTTTCATTTGTCGAGTCAGTTTTAGATCCAACTTCAACTGCTTCAAAAAGCCAGGGGCCATTATCATGTGGAGTCTCGTTGAAGACCTTACTAAAATATATCTGTTCTGCTCTCATCGATAAACTTTGTTGTATCCTCAACAAATTGAATCAAAATGGTCAGTCAGGATGTGCCCTTGACAAAGCAATGTTGGCTATCTTTGATTAGTCCATGCATTTCCAAATGGTGATTAATCCACACAGTACCTTCCCAATCACTGTTGGACACACATGTCTATAATCCAGAGATGTTAAAACCCCAGCATCCCTGGAGAAAAGGAATAGGTGACGTTTTGGGTCGAGACCGCTCTTCAGACTGAGAGTCAGCAGAGGGGGAAACTAGAGGTATGAAAAGGTACAGAACAAATTAGATGAGCACCTATGCTCAGTACAACTTGGACTATGCGATCTCCTTGTACTAACATAGAAACATAGAGAAATAGGTGCAGGAGTAAGCCATTTGGCCCTTCGAACCAGCACCGCCCCATTCAATATGATCATGGCTGATCATCTAAAATCAGTACCCCGTTCCTGTATTTTCCCCCATATCCCTTGATTCCTTTAGCCCTAACTCTCTTGAAAACATCCAGTGAATTGGCCTCCACTGCCTCCTGTGGCAGAGAATTCCACAGATTCACAATTCTCGGGGTTTTTGGTTCTGGGCTGCCTCCATTGTCAGAGTGAGGCCACACACAATTTGTAGGAACAGCATTTCATATTTCGTTTGGGCAGCTTACAACCCAGTGGTATGATATTGATTTCTCTCATTTCAAAAAACCTTTGCATTCTCTCTATCCCTCTCCTACCCTAATCGTTCTGCTAGTTTCACTGTACGTATCTCTTCGTTATCCCTCCTAGGTAGAACTACTATCTGCCTCTTTGATGACCCTCGGTCTATCATTGATAGGACTTTGCTTGCTTTTACCTTGCATTAAATGTTATACCCTTGTGTATCTACACACTGTAAATGGATCGATTGTAATTATGTGTGGTCTTTTTGCTTCTTCTTCTTCTTCTTCTTCTTTCGTGTGGCGTGCACAGCCTAAAGTTGTTGGACAACTTGTTCTATTTGATCTTCCGTTTGTGCACGTCGAGTTGATTGCATTAGTCGAAACAGGGCGGACCACGTGAAGGTTGCAATCTTCCACCCCGTCTTTCTGCTGACTGGTTAGCACTCAACAAAAGATTTTCACTGAACTGCAATTATCACATCCTCCACAACCAACAACAGACCATTGTGGGCTCCTTGGCCATCAGTGCTGGCTCTGATTTGTTCTGTACTTTTTCATATCTGTAGTTTCCCTCTCCCCTGAACCTCAGTTTGAAGAAGGGTCTCGGCCTAAAACATCACATATTCCTTTTCTCCAGAGATGTAACCCACTGAGTTACTCCAGCATTTTGTGTCTACACTGTTCTATACTTTCCCTGGCTATTATTTTGATATACTTAGAATACCCTCTGCTTTACCTTAGTCCTGTGTGCCAGTGATTTTTTCATCACTTTGCCTTCCCAATTTATTTTTTAAATAACTAACTACACCTTTGACACACTTTATGGGCCTCCCTGCCTTTAGTTCTCTATCCCTACCATAATATTTCCTTTAACCAATCCTTGATATGATACAACATCAAGGGTTCTTTATACTTTTACCCTTAACTGTAGCTCTTTCTGAAATATATAGGCTGAACTTTTATCACTTGTCCTATGAATGCTTTCCACTGAGGTCTTAGGTCCTGTAAACTTGAATGGAAGTAGATGCTCCCAAATGCCTCTATTATAAATTGAATTATGCTCAATCTCTTAAATGCTTCCCCACTATCACTCCTTCCACAATCGCTTACATTCCTAAAGACCAGGTCCAGTAGAAACATAGAAAATAGGCACAGGATTTGGCGCTTCGTGCCAGCCCCACCATTCAACATGATCATGGCTGATCTTCCAAAATCAGTACCCTGTTCTTGCTTTTTCCCCATATCCGTTGATTTTCTTAGCCCTAAGAGCTAAATCTAACCCTCTTGAAAACATTCCACCGATTCACAACTCTCAGCGTGAATTTTTTTTCTTCCTCATCTCAGTTCTAAATGGCCTTCCCCTAATTCTTAAACTGTGACCCTTGGTTCTGGTCTCCCCCAGCATCGGGAACATTTTTTCCTGTGTCTGCTCTGATAGAAACATAGGCTATCTATATACTGTGTTAATGCGTATTCCTGGACACTCCCCAGAAGGTCTGCCCTCTCGGAGCACTTTACGCGAAGGTAATCCCAGGGAAATTGAAATTCCCTCCAACTGTCGCCCTATTTTTATTTCTCTGCTATTTATAAGGTCATTAGTGCCATTAGGTCCATCATGTCTACTCTGCCATTCATTTGTGGCTTATCTATCTCCCTCCTAACCCCATTCTCCTGCCTTCTCCCTATAACCCCTGACACGTGTGCTAATCAAGAATTTGTCTATCTCTGCTGTAAAAAATATCCATTGACTGTTTCCACAGCCTTCTGTGGCAAAGAATTCCACAGATTCATCACCTTCTGACTAAAGAAATTCCTCCCCGTCTTCTTCCTAAAGGAATGTCCTTTAATTCTGAGACTATGACCTCTGGTCCAAGGCTCTCCCATTAGTGGAAACATCCTCTCCATATCAACTCTATCCAAACCTTTTACTATTCGGTAAATTTCGATGATGTCCCCCCTCATCTTTCTAAACTCCGGCGAGTACAGTCCCAGTGCTGTCAAACACTCATCATATGTTAACCCACTCTTTCCTGGGATCATTCTTATAAACCTCCTCCGGACCCTCCCCAGAGCCAGCACATCCTTCCTCAGATATGGTGCCCAACGTTGCTCATAATACTCCAAATGTGGCCTGACCAGCGCCTCATAAAGCCTCTGCATTACATCCCTGATTTGTATTCTAGTCCTCTCGAAAGAAATGCTAGTATTGCTTTTGCCTTCCTTACTATCGATTTGACTTGCAGATTAACTTTTTGGGAATCCTGCACCAGCACTCCTAAGTCCCTTTGCACCTCTGATTTCTGGATTCTTTCTTCATTTAGAAAATAGTCCATGCCTTTTTTCCTACTACCAAAATGTATGACTCCACGCTTTTCTGTACTGTATTCCATATCCCACTTCTCTGCTCACTCTCCCTAACTTTCCAAGTCTTTCTGCAGAGTCCTGCTTTCCATGCATTACCTGCCCTTCCACCTATTTGCCTACTTATCTATCTTCTATCACTTGGTGGCAAAACCTTTTGTTCTTAATCCAATAAGGCCTCACCTGCAAAGCCTACCAGGATATCTTCCCTCAAGACTGAAATAAGGCATTCTTTATCCAATGATGCAGTGTCACCACCTTTTTATACCCCCCCCCCCCCCAGGCACCAGTGCTGCGCAAGAATGTATTCACCTTACTATACTCCCTATACACTCGGGTCTGTGCAGTCAAATTCTGCATTAACTCCATCTACAAGTTTGCTGATGACACTATCGGTGTGGGCCAGATTTCAAACAACGATGAGATTGAGTGCAGGAGGGATATAGAAAGTTTAGTAATATAGTGCAAAATGACAACCTCTCCCACAATGTCAGCAAGATTAATTTCACAAGTGTGGCGGAGTACATGACCCAATCAGCAGCAATGGTGCCAAAGTAGAAATGATCAAGAGCTTCAAGTTTTCAGCATAAATAACATCAGCAATCTGTCCTGGACCATTTACATCAAAGCTTTGGTGAGAAAGCCTCTGCTTCCTTGCCAGACTAAGGACGTTTGTGTCTCCCACATCTTTTACAAGCTTCTACAGATGCACCGAAGAAAGCATGCTGTGGGTTGCGTCATGCCTTGGTTTGGGAACACCTCTTGCGTCTCAGGACAGTAGGAAATTGTAGAGTTACGCAGTCCATCTCATAGACCAGACCTCACCATTGACTCCATCTGCACTTCACCATACTTTGGGAAATCAGCTAACATAATCAAGGATCTTTTTTTCACCCCGATCATTCCTTTATATCAATGGTAGAAACTACAAAAACTTAAGCACACACCACCAGAATCGAGAATGGCTTCATCCCTCTTGTCAGATTATTGAACGGTCCTCCCAGAAGTTAGGGTGTTGCCCTGATCATTCATTCATTCCTTCATTACTGATGTTGGACTTTTTCTCTGCAACTGTAGCACTATAATGCTTTAAAATTGTATTCTGCACTCTGGTATTTTGCTCTTGGCACTACTCGTTCTGCTTGTGTGGCTTAATTGTACTCGTGTATAGCATGATCTGATTTAATTCGATAGTATTCAAACAAAAGCTCTTCACTGTCTCAGTACATGTGACAAAATAAACCAATACTGAATTGTCAGTCAAGTTTGAGTCCTGTATGTTTGAGAATATTGGCTACATTGAAGCCAAGATACTGCTTTATGTAGAAACCACAAATAAAACTTAGCTAGTTAACATGGCTATTGAACCCTGTGATCATTACAACTTGCACTCTAACTTCCATAAATAGCCTGGATTTTGTGGTAGAGCATTGTCATTGCATTGCAGCAGAAGTAAAATGCATGCTTTTCACTTTGAGGCTTGGGCAAAGATAGTTTAGTATTCCAGAATATTTTCCTCTTCCCAGCAGGTAAGTGTGCGTAAAGGTATGTATAGGTATTTTATAACATATAACATATATATAACATATAACAATTACAGCACGGAAACAGGCCCTCTCGGCCCTTCCAGTCCGTGCCGACCATTTGTTTTCCCCTAGTCCCATCTACTTGCACTCAGACCATACCCCTCCATTCCCTTCACGTCCATATACCTATCCACTTTACTCTTAAATGTTAAAATCGATCCTGCCTCCACCAAAAACGTATCCACGTCAACTCTTTTCTACTAGCTGTTCTTTAAATGTAACTAGATTTTATTGTTGTACTGCAGTATTCTGTCTGTATTTCACAAAAAATAGTGTGTCTTTGTTTTCTTGGGATTTGTATATTGACATGCACAAATTAGCCTGAGTGCATGTTTAAAATTTAACTTTTGCATCCACTGGAGAAACCTGACGGATGAGTTTGTATTGAGATGATGGTTTCTAGGAGTTGCCATGCAGGTGATTGTATTGCTCATCTCTGAAGTGGTTTTAAATATAAGGATAACCTGTAATTTAATTTTTCACTTCTGTGGATTCTTGAGGGTGTCCTTGTTGTTAGGATGTGACCAATGCAAGCTCTGTTTTAGTGTATCTTTGGTTATCAATGTGAAGGTGTTTGCTACACTGACATTGGTTGAAGGCAGCACAAGCTTCATCTTCCTGTGTCAGTTCTTGGAAGCTATCGTTTCAGTCTTTTCGACTAGCACAATTATGAAAAATTTGTAATTATTTCTAATGGATGAAAATATTTGACGGTTAGAAATCTCTGATTGATAGCTATGTAATGCTTGATTTCTTTTTATGGGAAGAATTTGCATCATTTTAACAAAGTTTTACTGAGATTCTTTGCATAATTTGTCTTTTCCAACTTAAATGGTCTTTAACCCTTTTGGGGGGGAATCTAATTGATAAAGTTTGGAAGTGCACAGAATTCATGAAGGCGTGTCCATATTAGTATTCAGCATTGATTTGCCTTCTGTGACTTTGGGCAGCCTTTGAATTGGATTATTTTTGTTTCGTTCCTCTATACGAGTCTTATGAATTAGCATTGGAAACTTGGAATCTGTAGTTCATGGCAGAGTGTATTTTTAGTGTAAAGAAAAGTCAAGAAGGTTGGTATTTCCTGAATTCTTTGCAAGCTGTGAATCAGAGTAAGGTAGTTTTATACAGTACACAGTGACATGGGTAGCATTTCTGCAAATATACTGCAATATATTGAGGACCCTCATGCCACCATAAGTTTCTTGCAAAACAATGTAGTTGGTCCATAGAATAAAGAGTTTTCAAAATCGACTGAATTAATTAATTGTACACGCTTCAAGTTTTATTTGGTGCAATGGACAAGTTGTAAGGGAAATAACTGTTCATTGTGTTTACCGATGAAGTGTTCAATGATGGAATGGTGTACATTTCCACTTTGGAAAGGAGGGGCAAAAAATGAGTAAATTGTTATATTCTTGCATTGTGGAAAATGGTGCAAAATATTGCTTTGGTTCTCTAATACAGAGTGTAAATTCAACTGTTAATGTTCCTTTTTATATACAAGGGAATATTTTCATGAAAGATGCATCTTGAACTATTTCATTTGATTCTTTAAAGTTAACTATCAAGTTGTGTGTAAATAAAGTACTATAGTTCCATGTTTCAGTTAAAATATTACAGCGTACAGAATTGAAAGCTGCAGTTTTGAACCATAATTTTTCTAAAATTAGCATATTGGGTATTTTGCACACAACATAATGAACTGAAAATATTGCAGATGCTGGCGATATGAAAAAAATATACAAAATGCTCATCAGATGCCAGCTGGGTACAGAGGAATAATTAATGATCAATTTGATCTTTTCATTAGAGTTGTAGTCAGGCACTGAATAGGTTTTAAATAGAAGCATGGGGAGGAAGGAATGTGAGGGGCTTCTGTCCGTTGGTGGCAGGGTGGAGGAGAAGGCAGGGGGGAATTATAGACAGAGGGAATAATAAAAGAAACATGGGTTTACAGGAGGCGTTAAGGATAATTGTAGAATCATAATGATAGTTATTGTTTGGAGAAAATGAAGGGAGCGATTCTCATCTGCACTTGTGAAAAGATTGGCTTCAGAAGGTTGTCATGTGCCCAGTTAATTGATGAAGTGTGTGTCCTTGAGTTTACATTAGATTTTGTCAGAACAATGTAGGAGGCCAAAGAACATGTCACAGTGAAAGTAGGTGGATAATAAAATGATAGGAAGCTAGAAGCCTGGAGTTCTACTTGTAGACTGAATGGAGTTGCATTGTGAAGCCATGGCCTAGTCTCTATTTAATCACCCTGCTGTGGAGAAAATTGCATTGAATGGCAAATACCAAATACCATATTTAAAGGTAAAGTAAATCAGTGCTTCAACTGGAAGCAATGAGATGTTGAATTGTTAGGGCATTGCATGTCACTTTTTTACAATTATTAGGCAGCAATGGGTAATATCATTACAGGGCTACCAATTTGGAGACCTTGATTGAGCCAGAGAGGAGTTCTGATCTCAATGTGGAACCCGGGACATGTACATTTTGTGAAAACTATTCCCTTGAATGAAATGTTTAGAGATAACAATAGTGACTGAAAACAACCAGGATTGTTGGAAAAAACTTGATTTGTTTATCAAATGCTTTTGGGTGATGAAATCTATTGTCCTGTCTCGGTGTGGTGAATCCTTACCCAAAGCAACATTGTTATTGGTTATCTCACGGAAAGCCCCAAATAAGGGTAACGTGAAATGGACAGTAAATGACCTTGTGAGCATCGCTCATGTTTTCATTCAACTTTGAGGGAAGTTGCATGATGGATTTTGTAAGCTTTTCAAATGCTTCAGATACTATACACATTTCCATTGGATGTCATATTTAGGTTATTGTACAATATATAAAGGGATTTATAGCAGCTCTCTTGCATAGATGAGACTTGTCTCTAATGCCAGCATCGCTTGAGCTCATTCAAGTCGGCTGCATGACGATTATTGGATTATGAAACTAATAACATGGAATTTTGTACTTTCATGACCTTGCAAGTTAAACAAAAAAAAATTGGGCCTCTAAAATAAAAAAAAATAGTGGCCCTTGTTGCAATTGAGGTCAATATATCAGCTGATTTGTATTTGGTATGTTTCCACAGACACCGGTCAGATTAAATAACTTGTTCTTCTATTTTGGTGTTTGTTGGCTCGGGCATTAGGAGGATCTGCTCTAAGTGTAATTCTAAGAATAGATGGATAGATAGATGACCTACTTGTCAGCGTCTGTCGTCCACTCTTGCATATTCTTGATTTACTTTTAATGACTTAAAGGCTGACTCAGTGATCTAATTTAGAAATGTCTTTGTCAGTCAACAGATTTCAGAATCTCAGTGTTTTCTCATATACTTAAGAATTTACATTTGCTTGCAACATAATTTCCATGTTTTAATTTTCTACTGACGCCATTTGTGATAATTCAACCTTAATGCTTGTGCACTTCTGTTATTAAATCAAAAATGATGTGAATTTCTTGTATAGCTGCATCGTGATTAATACTCACCATTGAATATGGGGAAAGTAATCTTGTGCCTATTTTTCTTTCTCAAAAAAATCTCAAATTATAATTTTTTTCTTAGAAACCTTTAATTAATTTTGAAACTATTGACTGAATTAATTTACCTATCTCTCAGTCATGGTTTATTTGCATATTAGTGCATTTTTTCCCTTCTGCCTTGTCTTGTGCTATTAAACTATGCTTGTGGAATGCCTTTTTTTGGTACCATCACTCTGCTTCATTCTTTTCTACCATCTGAGGAACTTTACCTGGCAAGTATTAATCTTCACTTGCATGTAAGCCATTTAAGTAAAGCAGATGCCAGGTTACAACAACGTTCAGTTCCTGAGATCAGTTCATAACCCGAACAATTTGCAAGTCAGAAATGTGACTGCGAACTTTGTTCCCAGGCAACAGAAAATGTCAGCAGCCCCGCAACAGTTAAATGCATCCTGCTGATCTCCTAAATGCTTTTATTTTTGTACGGGCTATTTGTAAACTGGGTGCTTTGGATGCAGATGTTCGGAAGCTAAGATGGATCATCCACCTTGTACATGGCTGTCAAGGTTCAGAAAAGCTTGTCTTTAGTGTTGTAGATTGGGCTCAATCCACCACCAGTGAGGCTAATGATGTTTGCAAAGTTGTGTTTGCTGTTCCTTATCTAGTGCCATTTGCGGTTAAATGTCGTAGGACTGCAGGATGGCACAGCCCTGTAGAGTTGTTCTCCCTGTGACTGTGTGGATTTTCTCCGGGAGCTCCCGTTTCCTCCCACAATGCAAAGACGTACATATTTGTAGGTAAATTGGCTTTTGTAAATTGTCCCTAGTGTGTAGGATAGTGTTGATGTACAGCGTAATCGCTGGTCGCTGTGGACACGGTGGGCCGAAGGGCCTGTTTCCACGCCTGTTTTTGATGGGTTCACTTGGCTCTGGGCAGACATGGTCCTGTATTGCATCTCCACCATGTTATGTTACACTTTTAGGTATGCACGGTGGTGCTCGCAGCGTGCCCTTCTACACATTGCATCAAGATTGATTTCTCAATCGTGTTCCATATCCCTCGGTTTGTTGTGTTACGGTAACAAATACAGTTCGTGTACATTCCTGCTGATGGCCCACAGTGCTGTTGGATCTTCTGTTTCGACCATCTATCCCGTTTACAATAATTATTGTGCATACGCCACATTATCTTAGTGAGAGGTTTGAGCTTTGTTTCATTAACATAGAAACATAGAAAAATAGGTGCAGGAGTAGGCCATTTGGCCCTTCGAGCCTGCACCGCCATTCAATATGATCATGGCTGATCATCCAACTCAGATCCCGTACCTGCCTTCTCTCCTTACCCCCTGATCCCTTTAGTCACAAGAGCCACATCCAACTCCCTCTTGAATATAGCCAATGAACTTCTGTGGTAGAGAATTCCAGAGACTCACCACTCTCTGTGTAAAGAATGTTTTCCTCATCTCGATCCTAAAGGAATTCTCCCTTATCCTTAGACTGTGACCCCTTGTTCTGTAATCAAGGATTACTCATTGATCAAAAAAAAACATACGCTAGAGTAACTCAGTGGGTGTGGCAGCATCTATTCATTAGTCACTTGCATCTGATAATGATACAACATCAGGACATTTGTTATAGTGGGCTAGTGAAGGCGTGATAAAGTCATTCTATCCTGATTTGCTCACCACTTGCCACAGATTCCAAGCTGTGTCCTGTACACAGCTCAATGGTGATGTTATCTAGCCACTCTTGGGGGAATGGGCATTGAAGTCTTTCCCCCTTCCTCCACACTATGTGGCTCGGTACATGCGGTGTCCTTGTTACTTTCATTGTGCTGTCCCACCAAGGAGCAGCACAGATTCATCAGATGTGGGCAATTGGTAGCAATCTGGTAGGGATTTCTTTGCTGTGTGATTTATTTCCTTTCTCCCCCTCCCCAAATGAGATTTTGAGGTAAGGAATTAACTACACATTGGCTACTCCCTTCCATTTATATCTCACTACCCTTCCCCTCTCAGTGAGTTTAACCTGCCTGTTAGACAGGGTGTACTTGGATTGTGATGGATTCTGTGACATGAAATGTAAGGTTTGAATTTTTAGTGTGACTCTGTCAGGTTGGTGCTTCATTAACCTCTAAGACAGCTCTTCCAACTTGGGCACTATGGTCCCAAGAGCTGTAAGACTGGAGTCATGTCGGTTTTCTCACCTGAAGGCTATTGGTGAACCACATGAATATTTAAAATCACCAGGTAGTTTCTTTGTCATAATTTCCAATACGTTAATTTCCATATTGTCAAATGAATTTGAGTTGTCAGACCTCTACTACTATGGTAATTTAATGGTTGTATTGCCTCTGTCTTCCTCTTCTTGCGTATGGCGTGCACAGCCTAAAGTTGTAAGACAAATGGTTCTGTTTGATCTTCTGTTTGTGGACGCCAGGTTGATTGTATTCATCGAAACAGGGTGGACCACGTGAAGGTTGCAATCTCCCACCCTCTGTATTGACATACTACATAGAATTATTTAGTTTTTTTGTTTGGCATCCTACTATCTAAATATAGGGGTTGCTGTGTACACTTTCATGCTTGTAATGTTTATTCCATATTCTATACTGTTTCTGTTTTTACATTGTAGATTTCTTGCTGCTGGAATTACATCGTCTGCCATTTGATGAAAAAGCATATTTGTAAAGTGGGGAGATATAGATTGTTTCTGTGAAGCATTCTGCCATCCAGATTTATTATGAGAAAAGGATTTAATATATAACTTCAAAATGGGACTATAAACTGTGGTTCAATTATCTTAATCTTGGCTCCATGAGTGCCTAGCCATGGGAGGTTGTCTGAGTGTCTGCTAATGTTAATTTTTTTCTTCAATGGAATTAAATATCCTGGTAGTAATGTGACATAATTCACAGCTGAATGGTTTAGGTTGCAGCTTTGTTGTTGTATAATAATTTTTGATTTTTAAACTTCTAGGTTATTTAGGTGACGTTGTGACTTACCAAAAAGCGAGTTGTAGTTGCCTATGGCATTGCTTTCTAGTTTACACGGTTCAATCAGATGATAAAGCTTCAGATATGTAAGAAGGAGACAATATTTGGTGGGAGAGAAATAACCACACTCAGACAGTTTTGCCACTAATTCCAAATTGAATTAAGTTTTTTTTTGTGTAATTTATTTCTTTGAACACCATCTATTGGAAGTCTGGCACTGTTCAGTGATGTGACTAATTTATCTCAGTAGGCAGTGTATTGTTATGGTGACCTGTTGACATACCCAAAGGTAATATTTAATGTGCAACCTTTAATGAATTTTACTGGTATTTTTATGATGCATAAAACAGTTGAATCTACAAAGAAATCTAGATAATTATTTTGGAATCTTGGCATTTTTCACTCCACTGTTTTCATTTTGTCTCCAAAAGAAAAATAGGTTCCAAGGTTGTTGTGGCTCCAACAGTGGGCCTCAATAAACTAAATTGTTGTCATTCCTGTTTATGTTGCTGTTCCATTAAACGTGGTTGAGAAATATTTAATCAAACTATTGCAATATGGTTAACTTCCTATTTTCCACCCTCATTCAATGTAATAATTCAGTGGATTATGGTGGGGATGATTTTATAGACTGGGAATTATCACTGTAGTTTGGATCTTGCCTGAATTATGTGCATTTATAAACTGATGCTTTGGATAACTGCATTCGTTGGTATCATGAAGTTGCTTTAAGATTTATGTAGGTGGTGCAGGTAGTTCTGCAAAAACACATGTTTCTATATCGCTAATTCCATATAACGCAACTGATAAATTGGACAACATAATTTGTATTAGGCAGGCCGATTTGGTTTTAGCACTATTTTAATTCAGAACTATAGGACCACTTAGAAGTTGCTTTGGAAATTGATAAGCATAACAAGAGTTGTACAGGGGGTGGACTGGGAGGAGGAGGAGGAAGTACAGAGGGAGAAAAGGCTAACCTCCCAGCAGAAATGATATGTAATTTGTGACTTAAGAACAGTCTTGTTTTAACCATAGGTGCCCATTGAAATTGACGAAATTGCTTCTAACTTGTGGGTTCATACTCTAAACAATGTAACGTGCATCCTTTGGCATTTTTAGCAGTGACAAAAATAAATTTACAGCCATTTAAAAAGTCTTTTTTTAAATCATCCAAGAAAATCAACTGTTATTGGGTGTCTTTAGCCCTCATTTCCAAATTGTTTTTTTAACAATATTTTCTATATTGTAAAGTTTCTTAGGAACACAACTATCACAATGTAGTGGAACTACCTGTTGCCAAGTTGAATATGACTCGTATTATGTGAATAAAACATAATCCTGCAACCTTGGAGGTGTGCAGGTGAAGCATTGAACTTAAACATGGCTGTCACATGCAGGTATAATGATCAGGAATAGTAGTGGCCGTCGTATGGATTTTTCACTGTCAGCTCTGTTGCTAACGGACGTTTTGTTCCTACAGTGAAATTGCCTTTGGGGGTTGAATGAATCAGTAACTGCATCCAAGAACTTAGCATTGTTCCCACAGGAATGCTGCAATTCAATCTCTATATACTAACACAAATTAATTTCTTCCTTGAGTGAACATAAAGAAAATTAATGTACTAGTTTCCCCAAAGTTTAACAAATCCTATTGTAAGGAATGAAGTGCAGCTGAATTCTAATAAGTGCACGCTTAGTCTAATCGGGGGGTGGGGTGGAAGTAACATTGTGATCTTTGTGTCACTTTCCCACTTCTATTCACTTGCACCGCCATGAGTCAAAATTTATTTTGCAGAATAAAATATTTTTAACAACTTGTTTGAAAGATTAGTAACTTGATGGTATTTGATATGCTAAAATTGAACGTTACAAATGACCATCTCTTTTTTAAAAAAAAAAAGTAGCTTAACTTTGAGGAAAATTGCATGCAACATTAAATAATGACTGAACTTTTGCTTTGATTCTTGAAGGTGTTTTGTCTTGGTGGAAGTTGGTAATGAAGCTTAATCTAAAATATTCAAAAGACATTTTGGGTACACCATTGTACGGAGATGAATAAGATCCGAATGCAGAGTTGGCTGTCTAGTGGAGGAATGGTTCACTGGCTGGCTTCAAGTAAGAAGTCGGAAACAAGTAGCCTTTTCTGGTGAAAAAGGTTCCAGTACCTCCACGAGGAGCATTTCAGGGACAGGTGCTTTTACTGACTTGCTTTCATGAATTAATTCTGGTTCGTGAATTTTTGAATGACATCAAATTGGGAAGGACAGGATTGTCAGTACTGAACCAGACTGCAACAAATCATTGCACGACATTAATAAACTTGTAGAATTGGCCAATAATTGACAAAAATGAATTTCAACACAAACATTAATAACTGAGTTCTGGGATAAAACAAAGCTGTTAGATTAATTCCCCATTTTTAGTTAATTTAGAAAGTACAGCTCGGGAACAGGCCCTTTGGCTCACAGTGTCTGTGCCAAACATGGTGCCAGGACCAATTCTTACCCGCATGCACTTAATCCATATCCCTTCATTTCCTGAATATCCATATGCCTATCTAAGTCCTTTTAATGCCAATATTGTTTCTGCCTCCACCATCAACCCCAGCAGTGTGTAACAGGCATTTGCCACCCTCTGATTTAAAAAAAAAATGTTTCCTGCACATCTCTATTAAATTTTGCCCCTCGCACCTTAATGCTATGCCTTCTAGTACTTGATAGTTCCATCGCGGCAAAAAAAGTTCTGACTGTCTATCCTATTAAGACTCAAAACTTTTTCTACTTCTATCGGGTCTCCCCTCAACCTCCCAGCATTCCAAAGAAAATAAACTATTGGTCTATCCTCTCCCATTAGGTGTTGCCCTCCAATCTAGACATCAGTCCTGTAAGCCTCCACTCCACACTCTATGGTCCAAGTCCTTTCTGTAATTCAGTGACCAGAACTGCACCTAATGCAGATCTCCAAATGCAGCCTAACCAAAGTCCTATAGAGCTGCATCATGATTTCCTGACTGCCGAACCCAATACCCAGACCAATGATGGCAAGCATACCATATGCCTCATTTATCATGCTATTTGCCTGTGTTGCTACTGTTTCAGGGAGTTATGGATTGGAACCCAAGATCCATAACTCCATACTGCTATAGGTCTTGTCATTAATTGTATATTTTCTCCTTGCATTTTTACCTCCCAATGTGCAACACCTCACACTTACTCAGATTAAACTATCTGCCATTTACCTGTCCGTTTCTGTAACTAATCTATATCTTGCTATATACTTTGACAGTCTTCCTCACAGTCAGCTGCCATAGCAATAACCTGTAAACCTACCAACCAACCCACCTTTGGTTTACATCCAAGTCATTTATAATAGCGGCACGGTGGCACAGCGGGTTTGATCCTGACCACGGGTGCTGACACAACAGAGTTGTTGCCTTACAGCGAATGCAGCACCGGAGACCAGGGTTTGATCCTGACTACGGGTGCTGACTGTACGGAGTTTGTATGTTCTCCCCGTGACCTGTGTGGGGTTTCTCCGATATCTTCGGTTTCCTCTCACACTCCAAAGACGTACAGGTATGTAGGTTAATTGGCTTGGTAAATGTAAAAATGTTCCCTAGTCCGTATAGGATACTGTTACTGTGTGGGGATCGCTGGTCGCAAGGACCCGGTAGGCTGAAAGGGCCTGTTTACGTGCTGTACCTCTAAATTAAACAAAACTAAACAAACAACAACAATAGTCCCAGGAGGGATCCCTGCAGTACTCCACTGGTCACAGACCACCATCTAAATATTGTCCTTGAACCATAACTCCCTGAATTTCATCAATAAGGCAGTTCTGAATCCATATGATAGTCACTGTTAATCCCTTGCATTTTAAATTGAAATGTAAACAAAGAATACGCTAATTGTAATAATTGAGAGCACAAAATTAATGGATTCTTGGTTCAGTAATGTCCTTCAGGGGAGGAAATCTGCTGTCGTTAACCAGTTTTGTATCAGCCACATATAAACCTGTGACTTTTAAGTGTATTCTGAACTGGTTGAACAGAGCAGTCAGTTGCACTATAATTGCTGTGCTAAAGCAGGTGGCCGCCTGTTATCAACCTGAAGAAGAAATTCGGACAGAGAAAATTTTACTTCAATCCAGTCAACTTTCTAGAGTTCCGCTTATCTCTATAAAGTGCCCTCCATAATGTTTGGGACAAAGACCCATCATTTATTTATTTGTCGCTGTACTCCACAATTTGAGATTTGTAATAGAAAATATCACATGTGGTTAAAGTGCACATTGTCATATTTTAATAAAGCCCATTTTTATGCATTTTGGTTTTACCATGTAGAAATTGCAGCAGTGCTTATACATAGTCCCCCCATTTCAGGGCACCATAATGTTTGGGACACAGCGATGTCATGTAAATGAAAAAAGTAATGTTTAGTATTTTGTTGCATATCCTTTGCTGGGTGTCTTCTCTGGTGATGCTCTGCCAGGCCTGTATTGCAGCCATCTTTAGCTTATGCTTGTTTTGGGGTCTAGTCCCCTTCAGTTTTCTTTTCAGCATATAAAAGACATGCTCAATTGGGTTCAGATCGGGTGATTGACTTGGCCACTCAAGAATTTGCCATTTTTTTTAGCTTTGAAAAACTCCTTTGTTGCTTTAGCAGTATGTTTGGGATCATTGTCTTGCTGTACAATTAACTGCTGGAAATGAGTTTTGAGGCATTTGTTTGAACTTGGGCAGATAGGATGTGTCTATACACTTCAGAATTCATTGTGCTTCTACCATCAGCAGTTGTATCATCGATGACGATAAGTGAGCCAGTACCTGCAGCAGCCATATATGCCCAGGCCATAACACCCCCACCACCATGTTTCACAGATGAGGTGGTATGCTTTGGATCTTGGGCGGTTCCTTCTCTCCTCCATACTTTGTTCTTGCCATGACTGATATATGTTAATCTTCATCTCATCTTTCTACAAGACCTTTTTCCAGAACCGTGGTTGCTCTTTTGAGTACTTCTTGGTAAACTGTAATCTGGCCATCCTATTTTTGCGGCTAACCAATGGTTTGCATCTTGCAGTGTAGCCTCTGTATTTCTGTTCGTGAAGTTTTCTGCAGACAGTGGTCATTGATAAACCCTCACCTGACTCCTGAAGAGTGTTTCTGATCCGTCGAACAGGTGTTTGGGGATTTTTTTTTAAATTATAGAGAGAATTCTTCAGTCATCAGCTATGGAGGTCTTCCTTGGCCTGCCAGTCCCTTTGCGATTAGTAAGCTCACCAGTGTTCTCTTTCTTCTTAATGATGTTCCAAACAGTTGATTTTGATAAGTTTGGCTGATATGTCTGACAGTTTTATTCTTGTTTCTCAGTCGCATGGCTTATTTGACTTTCATTGGCACAACTTTGGTCCTTGTTGATAATTAGCAATAAAAGTTTCCAAAGGTGATGGAAAGTCTAGGTGCTGAGAGCTCTCTTATACCTGCATTAAGGAGGCAATTAAACACACCTGAGCAATTGCAAACACCTATGAAGCCATGTGTCCTAACATTATGGCTCGTTGAAATGTGGGGACTATGTATAAACACTGCTGTAATTTCTACATGGTGAAACCAAAATGTATAAAAATGGCCTTTATTAAAATCTGACAATGTGCACTTTAACCTCATGTGATTTATTTTGTATTACAAATCGCAAATTGTGGAGTACAGAGGCAAAAAAAAAAGATGGGTCTTTATCTCAAACATTATGGAGGGCACTGCATTGTGTATAGAATTGAGAGAACCTTTGCACCGACTTTTCAAGCAACAACCTGACTATTGTACTTGCATAATTGTGCCTTATTCACCTTGTTTCAGATTTCTTCCCCGGTTGCTGGGTATGTCCTGTCTCAGCTGCAGGATAAATTCCCAGATGAGTAGGCAGTGTACTAATGTACATGGGGGAACTAGTAGCCTGGAGGTAATGTTGTAGATTTCAGATCGCCTGTAGTCCCTTGGCATCAGGTTGAACATGGGTAAGGAAATTCCGTGATTGCATTTTACTTTTCCCACTTAACTAATGAATTAGTCCACTCACACTTTGAATGACACTCGGAAGAATTGCAAAATAGTAAGGGACTTGGTAGCAGCACCACTGGCCAAGCACTGAAAGTTGCAGCTGCCACATTGGTTGTGTATTGGGTGAACAAAAAACAGTAGTAAAAAAATGATTTGATTTTCCCGTAGCAATCTATGGCAAATGCAACTGGCCATCATACAACATCAGTAAAAGTGACTATCACACTGTCCTTTAGTGATGACGTTCCAACTATGCCAAAGGAATATCCTCTCTTGTATTGTGACACTGCTATGGTAAATGTGACTCAATAAATCTGGCAGCTGAAAGCAGTATTCATAAGGCAAGCAGCAGCAGAATCCTTGAGATAAAGGGATCATTAACATTTCTGATTGAGCTCTTCATTGGGACTGTGTAGAGGAAGATAGGCAGTATATTGAAATGGAAGGGAAGGGTGAGACAGCTTGATGGATGGAATCAGTTAAGGTAAGGATGATGGGTAAATGAAACCATGTGAGTGAGGGGATAGGCAACATTATGCAAGGGAAGAAGAACCCCAGATAGATTGGTAAGTGGCAAGTGGAATCGGCTGGTGGAGGAATGGAAAATGTGAACAGATGGAGACATTGGGTGGGCTGGTGGTGGTGGGAAAGAAACCTATTGGAAGTAGGTTACCTAAATTTGCAAAATTCGGTGTTCGAGGCATTTGCACTATGTTCAACCGGGGTGGGTGGTAGTGGTGAGAGGTAGGGCAGCAAAAAAGACAAGCAGGAAATGGGGTAAATGGATTTGACAACTCCACCTATGGCAGAGGGAAACCATGCATGTTCCCCAAAGGAAGAAGATGTTTTGGAAAGTAGAGACCGAGAAACCAAGAAAAGGGTTTTTGTGGGTCCCTTGGGGTCGGTAAAATGGGGCTTTGACAAAAGGGATTGGTACTCTTACACGGGCCAGGGTGGGGTAGGGGTAGTCAAGGTAGTTGTGTGAGTAATAGGTTTGTAATAAATAGTGATGGATAATTTATGTCCAGAGATGGTGACGGGGATCCAGAAAAGAAAGTGTGAGAAATACACCGGGTGAATTTGAGGGCAGTATGGAAGATGGCTGTTGATTAATTGAAAGAGTTTGGCATAAATGCTAGAAACAGCACCAATGCAATTGTCAATGTAGCAAAGAAAGACTTGGAGGGATACCCGAGTAGGTTTGGAACATGGACATTTTCACAAAGCCCACAAAAGGACATGTGAGGCGGGAGCCCATGCAAGTAACCGTGACTGCAGCTCATAGAAAGTGGGAAGTATTGAAATAAAAATTGTACCTGCCCTTAAGTTTTGCCAGGTGGATAAGTATTGTCGAGAAACTGGGTTGGTTGTTCCAGAAAGATGTAGAGAAGTGTAAGTGTATAAGAAGGAACTGCAGATTCTGGTTTAAACTGAAGATAGACACAAAAAGCTGGAGTAACTCAGCGGGACAGGTAGCATCTCTGAAGAGAAGGAGTGGGTGACTTTTCGGATTGAGACCTGAAACACCACCCATTTCATCTCCAGAGATGCTGCCTGTCTTGCTGAGTTGCTCTAGCTTTGTGTCTATCTTCAGAGATCAGCCTAATGAGCAAGAGTGGTATACAGAGATGGGACATCATTAGTATAGATGAGGTGGTTGGGACCAGGGAATTGGAAGTTGTCAAAATGGTTAAAAGTATGAAAGGTGTTCTGGGTATAGATGAGAATGGGTTTAGTGCATGGGAAATCACGTCTCACAACTATGACCATTTTTTTAAAGAATTCATGAGAGGATTGAGGGCAGGGCTGTAGATGTCGTCTTCACGGATTTTAGTAAGTTCTTTGACAAGGTCACACATAGCAGGTTAGTCTGAAGGGCAAGATAACATGGAACTTAGCCAGAGTTATATTTTAAATAATCTGCAGATCTCCCACAATATTGTCATTAAGATAGAAGAAAAACTTCAGAGGGAGGAAGAGTGTATTGATAAGCCACAAATTTTGTGTATTGAGAAACCAAAAGGTGTGCCTGTTAAACAGTGGAAGCCATGCTCTACAGAGATACGGGATCTTACGATAGTGGATCAAATCAAGTCTTAAAGTCTGTCACTTTTATCTGACGATCAGAGTGGTAAATAAAACAACAAATGGATAGAGGCAACTTCATGAACAAGTGGGTGCAGAAAATTAGGCTGAAGGAATTGTAGCCATTGTCAGTCAAAAGTGCCTGATAAATCTGCTCCTCTATAGAATACTACTAATCACAGAAGGTGCTTATTGAACAATTTTATTGACTTTGCATTTTATCAAAATGTGTACTGACTGATAAAGGTCATGTGCCCAACTAACATCTCGTGGTGCTGCAGACTAGTGCTCCATAATGATCCATAATATAACCAGTTTGGCAACCAGGTGCCAAACAAGTACCAGAGTCCAGCAGCACCATTGGTATTACCTTTGATAAATGCCCCCGCAACATCCTGTTAATCTGACAGTTTATTGAACTGGCTGCTCAATTACTGATTACACAAATACGTAAATGGTTTGCTATTTAGTGGGAAGTTGCTTGCTTTTTTAATTCCAAGGGGCATTGTAAGTGTGATGGAGTACTGTCTACTTGTCGGGTTGACAGCAGTTGAAAAACACCCAAGAAGCTTGTTATTCATAACAATAGAACCTGCTTGATTGGCATCCTTCCACTGACTGAAATAAGTATTTCTCCTGCCTGCATTGCACTGTGATTGCAGTTTGTGAAGTAGAAAAAGGCAACAGGGAAATATGCATTGTAGTAGTGCTATTCCTTGGATAGCGCCCCTGGAACACGAGGAAGGGTGCAGGTATTAGCATATGGGCACAACACTGCGTTATAGTTACCAGGCAACCAGATGTTGGTATAAAGAGCGATTCTTCCTCCATCACTTAATTGGAACCCCAGAATTGCCTACTTAAGAGCACTATTGGGAACTTTCATAAAATTGTTGCCTTGTCATTGTTTTGGGGATGGTTAAGGCGATCACTAAATAATGACCCCTGCTACAAAACGCACTTCTTGTGTGACTGATTAAAGATAACTCCAAGCAGTGTTGAACTATTATTAAAGTAAGATTTTTCCTCTCCAAAAGTTGTAACATTGCAATTTTGGGGCTCAACGTGAACACTTGGATATTTTTTCAGATTTAGTGATAATTGAACAGTGTTTGAACTGTGTAAAAACGGGTTTCCTGAACCCATAACAGTTCATAAGACCATTGGGTTTTGTACAGTGCATTAACATCTCCTGTTTCCATTTAGGTAGTTCACACCTTGTTTCTCAAGTTAGAATGCAGTGTGAAAATGTGCTTGTACAGTAACAGTCCAATAATCTGGCACATTTGGGATTTGCATGTTGGACGTACAGATTTTCTGGACTATTGGATGTTGTTTCTATTAATACTTCAACACACTTGTCTTTTGAAAATGTTACACAGTGATATAATTTTCCAGTAAGCCAGATCATGTTCAAAGGGAATGTGGATTTCTGCAAGTGGAAAAATAGCATGACAAATTGTCATAGTGGATTATTGGAGTTTTACTGTGCTTGCAAGAGCTTATTTTAGATTTTTTGGGGGGAAGAAATGGTCTTATTGTTTTTTGCCATTGGGTTGGTTACAGTAAAGATACATTAAGTTGTCTGGTAAGATGAATTAATATTGTGACTTAGAATTTGGGGCATAAATATTCAACCCTGGCAAGGAAGTGTATTGTTAAGAATCCCACTGTGGTGTTATAAATTGCAGTTTCACTTTCATGTCTGGTAATGCATTGGATTATGTAATAAACAGGAATGTAGTTCTCGTCTTGTTTACATTCAGCTCTTAGCTATTTCTGGATTGTTGATCCATGTTACAACTAAAATGACATTTTAGTTTTGTGCCTGAGAATTTAATGTAGATTAAACTGAGCTACCATGGAAATGTCATGCAGCTAATTTACAACTATGTGGTTCACAATCAGTGTACTTGGCCAGTTGTAAACATTTGCTTTTTTGCATTGGTTAGAATCATGCAATGCCCTGTCCTAATTTGCTTCAGTTGTGGTTGCTCTTAATGTTTTGAGTTCAAGTTCCAAGGTGCTCATAACTTTAGGTGTATTTAAAGAGAATCATCTCCTGAAAGACATTGTTGGCTGTTGAGCGACTCCCACTCATGATGTTGACAGAATTCCTCCCATCTCCATCTTTTTGTACCTGCAAAGCATTTCTTTTTTTTAAGAACCTGAAATTACAAGAGAAGCTGTAGTAATCTCCACAGAACAGAGGGACACTAATTGCTGATTTCTGTTTGAGCATCATAGGTTCCAGGAAACTTTTAATTAAATAGATAGTAGGGGAGTGACACTGGTGTCCTGATCAACATTTATCCATGCAAATCATTTGCTTATCATGTTGTAGTTTGGGAGACGTCGGTATGTGGAAATTGGCTACAAAGATGCTTGTTCTTTGACATTCCCTCAGGATTGAGGGTGACTTGCATCCATTCTGGTTATGACTTCTAATGTGGCTGAGGTCAATGTGGGAACTGCAAGCTTCAATACATGTGGGGCAAGAGGTGCCCGATGAGGCAGGCATTGAGGTTGTGGTTTTTTGCCATTTGTGCTGGCTTTGTGTGCTCTAATGCATTGAGAGAATGTCACCCCAAAGGCTGAAACTGCACAGCACACGCCAATGGCTTATCGCACATTGGACTTGGGTCCCGGACCCAGAGATCTTGTAGATTATTGGAGGTTACTGCTATTAATATCCCAACACTTTTAGTTGTTTTATTAGTAACATCACGCAATATTATAATTTTCCATTGAACTTTGCGTTTTTTAAGAGAGTTTGGGATTCAGGGTCACGGTGAGTTTTAAGAGAGAAGGGAGTACATGAAATATCATCTCATGAGCCAGATGTTGAACCATCAGGATTTCTGAATGGTCACATACCAAATTATTTTAGTTCTGTGTATCTCAGTGCTTCATTCGTGACAGTGTTTTGGGAAGCTTTTGAAGGCGATACAAAAGGTGTCTTATGAATTGTCTTATGGTTGCCATAAACTAGAACCTGTCTGTCAAAGTATATGAGGTATGCCTGTTATGAATGAATGCATGGTAAAGTTTCACCACCGATTTACTGGCAACTGGACAAATTCCTCCCCCCCAAAACTGCTGTGCCTAGGCCAGGTGAGGCAGCCAATTATGGCCTTCCATGCCAAACGGCTGGTCGAAATTGCCCCCTGCGACCAGGGGTCTGGAACTCCGGCCCGACTGGAACTGGCACATCGGTTCTCATAGCCGACATCCGCATCCAATTCCGTGAATCCTATTCTTGTTCCATTTTGGGAGAGGGAGAGCACAACTGCAGGACATGGGAGACATGGGTGAGAGATTCATTCACAACACCAAGGAGGGGGGAGATCACAATTACTAAAGAATGACATCTCTGATGTCCAAAAGCAGTTTAAAAATGAATGTTTTGTGTATTTCAAAAATTGCACAACTGGTTTGGAGAAACGTCACCAGTCTATTCCCTCCCCATATGATCAGAAACGTCACCAGTCTATTCCCTCCCCATATGATCAGAAACGTCACCAGTCTATTCCCTCCCCATATGCTGCCTGACCCATTGACTCCCTCAGGACTTTGTTTTGGTCAAGATTCCAGTATCTGCAGTCTCTGTGCCTTAAAATTTGAAGTTTGTCATAAATCTCTCAAGTCACTCAACAGCCAACAATGTCAGAAACTGTGCAGCAGGACTCTGGGTGGAAAGGGAAGACAATCAATATAAAGAGGAGAGGGGAAATGGTGAGACTGGGGTCAGTGGGTGAGTGGTGGATGGAGGAGGGATGAAGGGCGACCATTGGACCAGAATTAGGCCATTCAGTCTGTCGAGTCCACTCCACCATTCTATTGTGGCTGATCTATATTTCCCCCCCTCAGCCCCATTCTCTTGCCTTCTCCCCGTGACCTTTGATGCCCATACTAATCAAGAATCTATCATTCTTTGCTTTGAAAAATACCCAATGTCTTGGGCCTCTGCAGCCATCTGTGGCAATGAATTCCACAGATTTGCCTCTCTCATTTCCATTCTGAAGGTATGTCCTTTGATTGTGAGGCTGTGCACCCTGGAAATGTTCTCTCCATGTCTCCTCCGTCTAGGCTTTTTATTATCTGAAAAGATTGAGCAATGTCGGGGAAGGGGTGGGGGGGGGGGGGGGTGGAATGTGGAGGCAGCCTATAAAACAAGGATAGAGCCATGGCCCGGGGGGGGGGGGGGGGGGGGGGGGGGGGGGGGGGGGGGGTGGAGAGAGAGGTGAAGACAACTAGGTGGATGATAAACAGGAACACAAAGGCTACCAGTCCTTCTATTTGAAGTCTAAAAGCTATTAAAATTTGTGGCACTACTTCCAAAATTTAGGAAATTATTCATATTCACTAATTATATATTAGTTTAATATATTGGTGTTGGAAGAAATCAGCAAGTGAAGCAGCATCTATGGGTGCAAAGAAATGGCTGATGTTTCAGATCCAAAACATTAACTATCCCTTTGCTTCCACAGATGTTGCCTCACAGCCGAGTTCTTACAGCAGTTTGTTTGTTTTTTTTGTTCCAGATTTCAGCATCAGCAATCCTTTGTCTCCTCACCCATTGTTTCCTAACAACTACAACCAGATAAATCACTAGGGTACACAAAAAGCTGGAGAAACTCAGCGGGTGCAGCAGCATCTAAGGAGCGAAGGAGATAGGCGACGTTTCGGGCCGAGACCCTTCTTCAGACTGCAGTCTGAAGAAGGGTCTCGGCCCGAAACGTCGCCTATCTCCTTCGCTCCTTAGATGCTGCTGCACCCGCTGAGTTTCTCCAGCTTTTTGTGTACCCTCGATTCTCCAGCATCTGCAGTTCCTTCTTTACAACCAGATAAATCACTAGGCTTGTGATTGTTCCAATGGTCTTTTTGTATCTAAATGATGCCCACTTGGTCTTCCTATACGGAGAAAGTACATGCTGCTGATATTCAGACTCTGGTGTGTGTGGGAAGGAATTGTATTTTTGCTTTTACAGAAATGTCTCCTTATCCATTACTGGAGTACTAGTTTTGTGATATGTGTGGAGCTGAATCAGCAATTGAATCACTTTTATTCTAAGCTTCAATTGTTCTATTTCAGCTGACTGGCTTAGTTTAGCTTGGTCACTTGACTCTTTTAGGATCATGTTCGGTGTGCATTGTGAAAAATTGTTTGGGTTTGGCCCAATGTATTTTATTCACTTGTGGGAGAGTCTAGGACCAGAGGGCGCAGTCTCAGAATAAAAGGCCGCAACTTTAGAAAGGAGAGTAGGATTTTCTTTAGACCAAGGGTGGTGAATCTGCGGAATTCATTGCAACAGATAGATGTGGAGCAGAGTCATTGGGTATTTTTAAAGTGTAGATTGACAGGTTCTTAATTAGTAAGGGCATCAAATGTTATGGTGAGGGCGGGATAACGGGAGTGAGAGGGAAAGGTAGATCAGCCATGATGTAAAATTGTGGAATTAACTGGGCTGAATGGCCTAATTCTGCTCCTATGACATAAACTTAGGACTTTAGTAATATCACTCTACTCTTCTTGCTCAGCACTTTTTTTTATCCTCCAAGTGATTGATGTTTAAGATTGTTCTATCATAAGTGATAGCAGAATTATGCCATTCAGCTCATCATGTCTACTCCGCCATTCAATCATGGCTGATCTATCTCTCCCTCCTGACTCCATTCTCCTGCCATCTCCCCATAACCTCTGACCCCTATATAATATCTTTATTTTGGAGGTTAAATTTGGAAGGATTTGTGTAATTTTGGTTTGGATTATTAAATACTTATGCAGACCTCCAAACTGTGTGTCTTGGATCTATAACTAATTGAGCTGCTTGTTGCTGTTTCCAATTGCTTCATTGATAAACCTTGACATTGTTTGCTTTTGGAGATGTATGTTTAGGTTCCTTTTTTCTGTGCCTAGTTCTTTTTTGAATGACCAGCTTCTAGGGAAGTGCAAAAGCTATTGTTTTCTGATAAAGAGATGACATTCAACTCAAATTCAGTGACTGATTTGCAAGCTGTACCATGAGATTATCTGCTTGTTTTGTTTTTGTTGCTTTTCTTTCATTGAGGCTTGGTACCATTTTAAAATTCCTTACAAATTACAAAAAAAATGAACATGGTGTAAATGAAGATTTTGGATGTTCAGCCATTATCATATTGAATGGCGTTGCTGGCTCGAAGGGCCGAATGGTCTACTCCTGTACCTAATTTCTATGTTTCATGAAGTACTGTTCATTGTACTGAGAAATGCAAAACAAAAAAAGAGTGCAAAGAGTAAAACTTTGTAGTTTTATAAAAATAGACTGTCAAGTCAATATTGCTTGAACAACTAGTAACTTTTTCACATTCTGTAATTGAGCTCATTTTCAATTGATTAATTCTCATTTTGTTCCCATCCATCTGTTTCCTGCATTTTTTTCCAAAAAGTTTATTGTTGACATTTATTATAGCATCTATTGTGCAAAGCTTTATTGTAGTGGAGTGTGTATTTCAGGTTGTGGAAGCAGTTTGCAGTTGGATTGAAAACTATGAATTTTATTAATATATAAATTGAGTAACCAGAATTTAAACAATCTATTTGTAAGATGACAAGCGTCCTGAACAATATCAAACCCTGTATTCCTCTAATTGCCAAGATTATTTATTATTTAATATTGCTTGTTACTTATGTAAATTCCACCTGAGAATAGATTAGCAATATGATCTTGATTTTTGTTTGGAAAATCTCTCTGGACAATTCTCTGGACAATCAATTTGCCCTTTCCTTAAGTGGTCAAAGAGCTATCCCGGAGTGGTTACTTTACAGTGTATTCATGGCTATCCAACATCTTGACACATTGGATATGATTCTAAAGCTGGTTGGGGGTGCACCCTGGTGTAACCAAAGAGGCCAATATGAATGTGGCAATCTTTCAGTTTTCCAGAAACTTCTGACTTTTTTGTAAAATTTTGTTCTATGATTCTTAGCAAGTACTGTATACTGTTTCACAGAACAGATATTCATTGTCATTTATTCCAGTGGCGATGATGCAAATAACATGCAAAAAAATCCATTGGGAATGTGTTCTAATGCCAAATCTCTCAAATCTGATTGACCCTTATTAGAAAATGTTCTATAATTGTTATCTGCAGAGATGTTAGTTGACATATTTTAACTACATTCAAAGTGCACCTTGCTCATCATACAACACAAGAACAGGTTTTGTTTGCCAAGTCTGTGCAGACCAACAGCAATCCATTACACTAATCTTGCATTTAATTCCATTCGGTAGTATCCCCATATTCTCATCAACTCCCCTAGACTCTACCACTTACCTACACACTTTGGGCAATTTGTAGAAGCCAAGTAACCTACCAACCTGCAGGTCATTGGGATGTGAGAGGAAACCTAGGTGCTTACAGGGAAAACAATCAAACTCCACATATATATTGATCCTGGATTTCTGTTGCAATGTGGCAGCAGCTCGACTAGCTACGCCACTGTGCCACCCCTTGAACACATGTAGTGTTATCCCTGCATTACTGCAGTTTGGGTAACAGAAATTTGCCTTTGGGGAATTCACAAATCACCACCAAAAGATTTGAGTTTTGGAATAAAAATTCATTTTTACAAAATTTACATGAGGGGGGTGAAAAATAATTAAGTGAACACAACAGAAAAGAAGAAGGGTCTCGACCCGAAACGTCGCCTATCTCCTTCGCTCCTTAGATGCTGCTGCACCCGCTGAGTTTCTCCAGCTTTTTGTGTACCCACAACAGAAAAGAAAATTGTCCATTTTTTGCGGTGGGTTGACATTGTGGAAATTCGCAACCTGAATAGTTTTCTAGGAAGACAGCTCTGTGGATGTCCTGTAGAAGGCTATAACTAAATATTGCCACAAAGGAGATGCCAGCACTTTTGCCTGCAGCGCTGACCTAAAGCTTTGATGTTCATCTGGCCTTAATCTGCTAAAAGTCAGGGCATCTGAATAATCGCAATTGTAAGTTTAGGTGCTGTTAAAGGTTTCTCGGTTTTAAACAGAAGCGTATCCAGTATAAGCTGGTTATATTATAAAATTGGCAATTATGAAATGTGTTTGTCTTAGGGGGTCATTATCATAGTGTTGTCTCCTTCAGATTTTGATTATATCTTGCAGTGACTGTGGTAAATTTAGTTTTTAATCTGAGAAATACTGTTCAGCAGTGCCAGATGTATTCTATTAATTACAGAAATATTTGCTGGCAATGAGACAAGATGATGCCCCAGACATGCAATTCCTATCTCTTTGGCAGCAGGGTGTACCTTTTCTATATGACTTATTATATTTCCGTAGCAGATGCGTAGTAAATAGAACTGATCAATGTATGTAGCCAATTGTTCATTGTATTATCTCTTTATGGACTTGGAATGCAATCTGCACTGATTTTCTAAGGTTCTGACATGGCTAATTTTGATGTATGTAAATAGACACAAAGCTGGAGTAACTCAGCGGGACAGGCAGCATCTTTAGAGAAGAATGGGTGATGTTTCGGATCGAGGCCCTTCTTCAGACTTATTAGGGATAAGGGAAACGAGATATAGGCGATGATGTAGAGTGATAAATAACAATGAATGAAAGATATGCAAAAAAGTAACTGAAAGGGAATAGGCCTTTGTTAGCTGTTTGTTGGGTGAAAACGAGAAGTGCAATTTGGGTGTGGGAGAGAGAGAGGGGGAATGTCGGGGCTACCTGGATTTAGATAAATCAATATTCATACCATTGTGCTGTAAGCTGCCCAAGCAAAATATGAGATGCTGTTCCTCCAATTATTGTTTAGCCTCACTGACAATGGAGGAAACCTAGGACAGAAAGGTCTGTGTGGGAATGGGAAGGAGAATTAAAGTATTTAGCAACCGGGAGATCAGGTATGTTCAGGCGGGCTGAGCGAAGGTGTTCAGCAAAACATTCTCCCAGTCTACATTTGGTCTCACCGATGTATAAGAGTCCCCATCTTGAACAATGGATACAGTAGGTGCAAGTGAACCTCTGCCTAACCCGAAAGGACTGTCGTGGTCCCTGGACAGAGTCGAGGGAGGAGGTATAAGGACATGTGTTGCATCTTCTGCGTTTGCAGGGAAGGTACCTGGGGAGGTGGGAAGGGATGAGTTAACCAGGGAGTTGCGGAGGGAACGGGCTCTGCGGAAGGCGGAAAGGCGTGGAGCTGGGTAGATGTGACTTGTGTTGGAATCCCGTTGGACGCGGCAAAAAATTGGATTATGTGTTGTATGCAACGGCTGATGGGGTGAAAGGTAAGGATTAGGGTATGACTGGGGGGGAGCTAGAGAGGAGTGGCAGGACAAAGTATGGCAGGTAATAGTAGACACAGGCGAGGGGGGGGTGGGGGGGGAAGATGTTAGGTTGGTAGATGGCTGGACTGGCCAGAGATGAAAGAACAGAAGGCGTGAAATAAAATAATTGACGAGTTGTGAAGCCAGAGGAAGGAATGTAGGATAGGGGAGGGGAGATATAGGTGCTAGTCCAGGTAGGATACAGGGGGTGGGCGATGGGAGAAAAGGTGGTGGAGGGTGGGGGTTGTGGATGAGAAAGGAGAGGGAGAGTTGGTTGTGATTACCGAACATTGGAGAATTCAATGTTCACCACAATCTCCTCAAGCTATGCATACTTTAGGTAGTCCTGACATAATGATGATACTTGTGACATTATCGAGGTACAGTGAAATTCTTTGTTTTTGCTTACAAACTACAAGAAAGAGTTGCCACAAAGGTGCCGACAGTCACAAAAAGTACCCATCCCTTCTTCCTTCCCTTTTTGTTCTCGGCGGCCAATCTACGCACCAGGGCCCTCTTGTGTTTTCTAATGCAGCATTGTAACACTGCTGTGTGCTCCAACACTGGGTGGTTCTGGGTTATTCGAGGTCTTTACTCTGGTTTTGGTGTGAGACTTCATTGGCTGGATGTAACCCGAAAGCATCTGGCCCGCAGGCTTTTGTTTTCAATTCGTTTTCGCAACCTGGGAACTGTAGCCAGTCTCGGGGACACGAACTGATCTGGGAAATGCAGCTTGTCCTAGAGCATGCAGACGGCCTGGGCGCTGCAGCCAGTCCCGGAGATGCGAGCTGATCTGAGAACTGCAGATAGTTCCGGGGACACAGGTGACCTGGGCGCTACAGCCAGTCTCCTGGTTGTATGGCTCTTTGATCATTAAAAAGCTCCAAGACACATCCCTGGCATTATCAAATGAAGGTTGGCAATGTCAAATAAAGGTTGACAGTAAATCACAGTAAAATATATTGACCGTTGTACAATCATTTGGAGCTATAAGGTTTGCGAACAACTTTTGTAGCCAAGTATTGTAGCTCATTGAATATAGAAAATTCGAGGGATAGAATCTTATCAAAGCACAGAACCTGTAGGAAAGCATTCAATCATGATTAAAAATACGGGATCTTTTCCCATGCATTTGGGTAACATCTCTATATCCTTTGTTGGCAGAATTTATTTTCCTACCCGGCAATTTTAATATGGTGAATTGTTATTATTGGACTATATTTGACTCTGGGTAGTACAGGAGCTATTACTGTATGTGGTTGAAATCTTATGGAGATTTGAGTAAATGCCATAAAGGATACAAACTAGTAAAGTAGTAATTGGTTTAGAACGGAGTTTTGAAACAGTACAGTTAAAGATATGTATCAATGCATTTAGTGGTAATTTCCAAAAGAGGCTGAGCTTGATGACTAATTTTTTTCGTTCTGAACCATAACAGTAGTTAAAATATTTGGAAGGACAGAAAATTTGAAATAAGTCAGCTCTTTATTTTAAGGATTAATCCTTTTTCTGCAATTCTGGGAACATATTTCCCGTCATTATGAATGTTGAGATTTAACGTAATCGACGTAAAATAACATTGGCAGACATCTGTGAATGGAAGCTAATTCAAGTGGAAGTGGCTACTTGGACGTGGCAGTACTCAATTAGATCATGACTAATCGTTGCCTCAATGCCATTCAAAATGTTTATGCTGAGATGGGATCTAGAAACTGCAATATAACCCAAGGGGCTTGGTGCAGATAACAAAGGCTTATTTTAAGTATAGAATGATAACTCAAATTAACATGGGAAGGTGCATTGACAATCTACAATAAGATCAATGTATGAAAGAGTTTGCTGCAGGTGTGTGGCAGTCAGGATGGATTATGTTGGTAGAATTAAGGAGTTACTGTGTGGAAATTTGGCACAAGAAGAAATTGAGAGATACAGGAGAGCTCTATTTGATAACTTTTCCCAAAGCCTGCCTACTATGTAATAAGCAACTCCAGTCTATTAGTGTAAATTCTAGAGTAAATATATCCAAGTTGCCATGTGCTTTATTGAGTTGTAATGTTTTAAAATATATCATGTAAAGTTGGACATGGTTTATCAGTTGATTCAAACACAATTTTGGTATAATTTTAGTATGCTGTTTCTGATCACTCACTATTTCAGCACCGTCCTTTTTACTGTGATTGCATTAATTCAGTATTTTTGTACTACAAAGAAAAGATACAAGGTGGCTTTACATTTAATATGACCAAGGGAGTTGATGGGAAAGGGAAAACCTTTGAGCCGAAAGCAAGGAAATGTAGCATTAAAAGTGTGAGTATAGGAATGGAACTCAATGAATTCTGCCATAGGGAATTAGCCTGGGTGTCCTCAGCTGAATGACTTAATGATTCAACAGTTCCAAGACATTTACATTATGCTGTACTTTGAAACAGTCAAATTTATTTGATTGTTAATTTTAGGTCTGAAATTGGTTTTAGTTACCCAAAGACATTTCCAAAAATTGAGTTGAGTTACAGTTCAGCCATTATCTCATTTGTTGAATAGACAAATTATAAGAGCGAACTCTAACCTCTTTCTCCTGATCACGTGTCGCTCCATTTGACCAATTTATTTGGGTGAAGGGTGTTTTGAAGAGGAGGTGCCATCAAGCTTATTGGTCTTCTGCAATTGAAATTTCATTTTCTAAATGTTTAGCATCAAGAGATGCAAAATTATATAAAAGTGAGATGTATTTTGACGGTCTTTTCCCCTTTGCAGCATTGCTATCAATACATTTTGATTTGCTGTCAATACTCATTTTAGCTTTAATGTGCTACAACTTCCAGCAGAGGGCTAGCTGCGCACATTAAACCCTTCTGGAGAGTGTGGAAAGATTAAATTGGTTGTACTGTGACCAAAGCATCGCACATTACTGACTTTTGGATTATGAAAACAAATCTGAGTTTTTTTTCACTTGAGTAGGAAACTAAGATCTTAGAAAACAATCTGTTTCTCACAAATCTTTTGGAATTATATTTGGTTAAATTTTGAATTTCATCACTACCATCACTAGATGGTTAAACATTACCATCTTAGAATGTACTGCCTTTAACACTAAATAATAACGCGAGGATGAAATTATTTTAATTACTCCTTCCTTTCACTTCAAAAATCATTGTAGCATGATGAAGCAGCGCTGTGCTGTAAGCTATTGAAAGAAAACTTAGGTACTATTTAAACTTATAACATTTTAAAATCCTGTTCATTTTGAATTGGTAAGATGAAATTCAAAAATATTTTGAATTCATTACCACTTAAAGTTGTTGTGTGCTTGCCATTGAAATAAACTGTCTGGGGTGATAGTGTTGTCATCTCTTCTGTTCTTATGTCACAAGCATTTGATAGAATGCAGGTAATAATGTAAACTTGAGTAAACTGACACATTTACAATGCACTGAGTAGGATATAAATTCTAACCCACATCTAACGTGAGCTTATATTACTTCACAGGTAATGAGATATGAGCAATACTGCAATTAAAAAATAAATATTCCAAACTGTATTCCCAAATATGGAATGATTATCTACTATATCCGTTGTTCAAGATGTGGACTCTTATACATTGGCGAGACCAAACTTAGGTCTGTCAACATCCTCATAGATCTCTTTCCACCTCGGGTACAGTCATATTCTTCCTGTGTTATGGTAATTAGAACTATATGCAGTACTCTGGGTATGACATATCCAACCGTCTGTATAGTTCTAAAACCAGTTTTCTGTTTATGTATTTGAGCCAATTGTCATTTAATGCAATTACCCAATGTGCTGCTTTATATACTTGCCTATCAATCTTGCTACCTTTGAGGATCTTCAGGTGCATTGTCCAAATTTCTCTTTACTTGCTGTTCTTGGTTAACTGTGGTAATTCTTTGCCTTGTTCACGTACATAATCGGGCTTGGATTTGAATTCAATTTGCCAGCTTATTGTCTACTAAATCAGTCACCTGCCTGCCTTGCATCCCCGGAAGAAATTGTAGTAAGGGCGGAGAAAGCTGAGAAGAGGCGGGGTGTGACAAGCCTCGCAAATGATAGTTGGCTGCAGATGTCGAGAAGCATTTATTGGCAGATGGGCGGGCAAAGACCAATTAGTCTGAAGAGAGGTCCCAACTTGAAACATCGCATATTCATGTCTTCCAGAAATGCTGCCTAACCCAATGAGTTACTCCAATACAATTCTACAGTTCTTTGTGTCTACATCTACAGTTCTTTGTGTCCACATTAATTTGCCCTAACCATCGGCAATGGTCAGCAGTGACTGCTAGCCAAACGGAACCTTGCATTTGAAGATACACAAAACGTTGGGGTGACTCAGCGGGTCAGGCAGCATCCCTGAAGAAAAGAAACGGGTGGCATTTCAGGTAGAGACCCTTCAGTTTAAACCAGCATTTGCAGTTCCTTCCTACACATTTTGTCAGAGCCTTGCATTCCACAGATTGATGCTAAACAGACAGACTGCTTGCCCTGGCCCTTTCAACATAAGCCAATAGACTCTCCACCTCAAGGCTAGACAATTCATTGCTGCAAGAACACCAGTGAAGGGCAGGAGTCTCTACCAGGCTCAAATGGAGAGGTAGATGTTCACAGCAGCATGTATGCAGCAGCACAGAGTGTGAGTTTGTGCCAGATTCTCAGCACAGTGCTGTCAGTAACAAATCTCTTTGTGTAATGTTATAATGACTCATTTCAGCGCTGATTCCATTAGTGTTCTTGTTCCTGGAAACACCTAAGTGCTGAGAGAGTTCCCAGTATCTGTGATAAATGTATTTAAACAGAAATTGTTTTTAATTGCAGTTTTATACGTTGTTTAATTTTTTTTAATGTGCAAATTGTCTCTGGTTTGTACTGGAGTATAATTTCTCTCAATTTAAAAGTTGCACCATGGTGGAAATGAGCTACGTAGTTAATGTCTTTTGATTGCAGTGAGGCTCTTAAACTAAATTTGATACTTCTATTTTATAAAAACATGGATGTTCTTTGTCAATTTGCCATAATGCTGGACTTGGCCAGTGGAGCTCCTATCCCACAAATGAAGTGAAGCAAAATAAATTAAAACCTGGGTTTGTGTGACCAGGAAGTGGCATTTGAGTTGAGGGTAGCTTATAGTGAAGCCAGGAGTAAACATAGAAAATGTTAAAAATGCACAGCAAGTCAGCTTCTGTGGGAAGGGAAGTAGTTATATTTCAGAATGAAGATCCTTTATCAAAAGTATGCGTATGAGGAAAATTAATGGAATGGATTGACAAAGAATATATTTTCTAAGATGTGGTTATTGTTACCTTAGTCGTTCTGCTGTTTAGGGCTCTGTGGTTGATGTATTAATGAGAATAGTTCAAGAGAGAAAACAAAGGGACACGTAAAAGCTGTGAAATACAGTTCAGACCAGTTGCAGAGACTGAAAATTAAGATGAATTACCCAACAGATCAGGCACTACTGTGGAGAGAGGAAAAACTGAGTTAATGCAGCATGATTACAGCAGTACTAACCAGTTCTAATACAGATATAATTTTTTTTTTAAAGCCAAGCTGTCTGAAATTATTGAAGGTTGCAGATAGAAGATGTGCTATTCTTCAAGCCTGCACCTGCATTTCAATTCTGCTGAGCTCAATTTGGTTATCATGATGTGATCTCTAAACGGGAGAAACTCAATGCAGATCGAGAAGATGTTATGCAGTGCATCATCATTAAATTTGCAGGGGCAGCCCGACCACTATTTGACTTAATTTAATTCTCCATGCTACATTGGATTCTGACGTCTGTCTGTCTGTGGGTATAGGGAGGCTGCACGGCAGTCGAGGTCACGACCCGTGACCCTTACTGCCACGCAACGCGAACTGGAGTACATGCGGTGAACTGCAGGTAAGAATTTACTATGGCTGCCAGCACAACCGGCCCTTCTTATGTCCCAGCATCCGGACTCCATGCAGACTGGTTCCACACTCGCGGACCCTGGGCCGTCTATTTCCGCGGCGGGGGGGGGGGGGGGGGGGGTGGGAGAAGGAGAGAAGTTGGCGCAGTGCAGTCAGTGACTCTGGGTGGACGGAGGGACCAGACTGTCCCCATCTCTGCTGCAGTTGCCGGGGTCGGGCGGGGTGCCGGTGGGGATGTCAGGGTGCCGGTGCAGCACGGTCAGTGACTCTGTGTAGGCGGAGGGACCAGACTGTCCCCAACTCTGCTTCAGCTGATGGGGTCGTTTCCAGGTTTTCGTCCCCGTGTGTCCGCTGCCTGGAGCCGCAGCCCCGCTCCACCCGGCCCCGTGTGTGGGCGCTGCCGACCCACAGCCTTTGACAGTGCGGCCCGTGGGGTGGAGGGCAGCCACGGCCGGACAGCGCTGACCGCCGATGGAGAGTGGGGGCTGCCTCGAGGGATGTGCTCCTTCAGCCGCTTACACCTTGGTGCTGGAGTTCAGAGCAAAGATACTAGAGCATTTGGGTCAGAGCGCTCAGTCACCCTCCACAATTATTTACAGCGCAAAAATTGACCATTTTGGCGTTTTTTAACAGGAAAGAAAGTATGCGTTTTGTGTGTTAACAGTGTATGCCGAGGTTACCATGCCCTCCAGATGGATTGAGCTGCTCTGTGCGTCACGCCCTTTGACCTGATGACCTTACGTGCAACCCCCCTATTCCCGTGGCACCCAATGTAAGCTTGATGCACCTTATCTTCCACCTGGGCACATTGGTCCCTTCAGGGTTTGATATTGAATTCAAGAATTTTGGGTAACTTTTTGGACAACTATATTAATAGTTGCCTCACAACAGGACAATTCAGCTGGAAGGTTATCCATCTATTATTAATCCAGTTTTCCACTCATGCAGGAGCATTTCCTGCAGTCTTTTTGGTATTGGGTCTCATTGATGGCAATAATCTGTGTCTCCTAATATTTAGATTTCCATATTTGTATTCACTCTCCAGTTACCTCCATAAATCTGTCAATCCTTTATCAAAAGTATGATTTCTTTCATAGGTAGTGAAATCTGACTAGTGGAAGCTGCGACATTTCTGAGACATGAATAATTTATTGGTAGGACATAGTTCATTGTTAACTTTTGCATTGACAACGTGAATTATTATTTATGCCCAACTCCCATGGCCTGATCGTGCCTCACTATCTAAAGGAAAGAACATGAAAGCTAGTGTCAATGCATACATTAGCTGAGTTCTTATGACTGCTGAGTAGTAGTACATTACCAAATGCCCTGACTGAATATACAATCAAGTTTCTGTGCTTGAATTTTGCTTTTGCCAGTATAAGATGGTGCCTTACTTTACCCTTTATTGCGAATGAATTAAAACACATTGATGGATTGTGATGCTGAAATGTTCAGGTAGAGGCTTTGGGCCATTTTTGCAGAAAGTTCACCCGTGCAATCTGAGACACGATGTGTCACACAAACAGTTTAATCAATCAGAACTTTATTTATTCAAAGTTGTGAGAGGAAATGGTCTTGTGATTTATATTTTATGAATCAAACAGTTTAAATGAGTTTGGGCATCCATTTTTGGATGCCCAAATGTCCTTTTGTAGCCATGTCCTTCATAACCATGCCATTTAATCCTAATCTCTCTGATACGAATGTCTTGTGCTGAATTCAACTGTTCATATTTACGGCATTATTATTATTATTGTTATTATTATTCATGTTTTGGCACCTTCAGACTTGGTTGTTTCTTTGCTGACCTTCCACTATCCTATTGCATAATTCGAGGCTCTACATCTGAGACAGTCCTGTTTTGTGACTATGTGGCTTTAATAATGTTGCAATAACAAATATAAATTATTAAATAGAATTCCAGAATCAGAAGATTGCATAATTCTTTCATCTTTTTCCAAGAGAAGCTTGAAAAAAATTATTATTTGAGCACAGTTCAGTGAGATGAATGGTTGGTTTAACAAATTTCCAGTGTACCTGACAAATGCCCTGTTGGATGGTGGGAGCAAACTAATGTATTCAGAGAACCTTTGCTAGTATAAAAATTGGTGGAATGGACCATGAACTACCTTGTATGTTTCAAATCATACTTGGCTAATAAAGTATTATTGTGATTGTGAACAGAGAAAGTTTAGTTGTGAGGAGGTGTGTGGGGGGGGGGGGGGGGGGGGGGGAGGTGGAAGAGAGAGGGGTTAAGAGGGTTAGTTAGTCCAGAGGGTTTAAGCGATCACCACACAAAATGAGTTTCCTGTTTTATAGTGCCTTCCAGAATAAGGTCAAGAGTTGAACATTTACCATCATTTCTTGTGAAACCGAGTTCAGGAAGTTGACGACTGCAGATTTAAAAAAAACATTTTTGGGGGAATCATTGAGGAGGATCCTTGTGCTTTGGCCAGATGCTTGCTCCACACTTAGAAAATGCTCTGAGAATAAAGTAGTCCTTTGTAATATAGCGAATCTCCCAAGCATATAAAATCGTACAGCACAGGTATTTGCCTATTCACCCCACCTCATCCATTTATTACTCGTGGAATGTTTAAAGTACGCGATGACTACTTAGGCATCCTAAAGGAGTTGGATAGAAATATTTTGAGACAGATATTTAAACTTAATAATGTGGAATCACCTGGTCCAGCTTGATTTTTGCTATATACAGTGCCCTTCATAATGTTTGGGAAATTTATTTATTTGCCTCTGTACTGCACAATTTGAGATTTGTAATAGAAAAAAAATCACATGTTGTTAAAGTGCACATTGTCAGATTTTATTAAAGGGCTTTTTTTATACATTTTGGTTTCACCATGTAGAAATGTCAGCTGTGTTTATATATCCCCCCCCCCCCATTTCAGGGCACCATAATGTTTGAGACACATGGCTTCACAGGTGTTTGTAATTGCTCAGGTGTGTTTAATTGCCTCCTTAATGCAGGTATAAGAGAGCTCTCAGCACCTAGTCTTTCCTCCAGTCTTTCCATCACCTTTGGAAACTTGTATTGCTGTTTATCTACATAAGGACCAAAGTTGTGTCTGTGAAAGTCACATAAGCCATTATGAGACTGAGGAACAAGAATAAAACTGTTAGAGACATCAGCCAAACCTTAGGCTTTACAAAATCAACTGTTTGGAACATCATTAAAAAGGAAGAGAGCACTGATGAGCTTTACTAATCGCAAAACTTATTTATTCATTCATTCATTATTCACTCATTCAAAGGGACTGGCAGGCCAAGGAAGACCTCCACAGCTGATGTCAGAAGAATTATCGCTATAAAATAAAGAAAAATCCCCAGACACCTGTCCGACAGATCAGAAACACTCTTCAGGAGTCGGGTGTGGATATGTCAATGACCACTGTCCCAGAAGACTTCATGAACAGAAATACAGAGGCTACACTGCAAAATGCATACCACTGGTTAGCTGCAAAAAAAGGATAGCCTGGTTACAGTTTTCCAAGAAGAGCAACCTCAGTTTTGGAAAAAGGTCTTGTGCCAGATGAGACCAAGATTAACTTGTATCAGAGTGATGGCAAGAGTAAAGTATGGAGAGAAGGAACAGGCAAGATCCAAAGCATACCACCTCATCTGTGAAACATGGTGGTGGGGGTGTTATGGCTGGGCATGTATGGCTGCAGAAGGTACTGGCTCACGTATCGTCATTGATGATACAACTGCTGATGGTGGTAGTATAATGAATTCTGAAGGTTATACACGCATTCTATCTTATCGTTCAAACAAATGCTTAAAGCTCATTGGCCGGTGGTTCATTCTACAGCAACACAATGATCCCAAACATACTGCTAAAGCAACAAAGGAGTTTTTCAAAGCTAATAAATGGCCAATTCTTGAGTGGCCGAGTCAATCGCCCAATCTGAACCGAATTGAGCATGCCTTTTATATGCTGAAGTGAAAACTGAAGGGGACTAGCCCCCAAAACAAGCATAAGCTAAAGATGGCTGCAATATAGGCCTGGCAGAGCATCACTAGAGAAGACACCCAGCAACTGGTGATGTCCATTAATCGCAGACTTCAAGCAGTCAATGCATGCAAAGGATATGCAACAAAATACTTAACATGACTACTTTCATTTACATGACATTCCTGTGTCCTAAACATTATGGAGCCCTGAAATGATGGGGGGGGGGGGGGGGAGGGGGGAACACACACAACTATGTATAAACACTGCTGTAACTTCTACATACAAATGGCCTTTATTAAAATCTGACAATGTGTACTTTAACCACATGTAATTTTTTTCCTATTACAAATCTCAAATTGTGGAGTACAGAGGCAGATAAATAGATGATGGGTCTTTGTCCCAAACATTATGGAGGGCACTGTAACCAGTTTTTATCACTTGTTTGGCTTGAGGAGCATTTACATTGAATTTGAGGTTTGCATGTGAGCGTTTTGAACAAAGTTCTTCGTCTATCAAGGGTAGGATGTTATTTAATCTATTGTCTGATCCTGGTTTCTGCATTTGGAGGAAGAGGATTTGTTAATGCATTAGGTGACTACACTATTCATGTTCTGTTTGGATCTTGTCAAGATTGCTCAAATGCTTTGAGGCTTGTAAGCCCCTCTGACCCAGGCATCATCTTTTTCAATACTGATAATCCATTATGTGTTGATCTATTAGCAGATTTGGAACTACCCTCTAGTTCAAATATAATCACTTCCATAGGCCTGTTTTCATTTTGATTATTTATGAAAAACAATTTAGTCAGAAAATTCATGTTGTGGATCTGTGTTTTCATTTTTGGTTGTGGTTTGCTCTTGTATTCACAGAATTACCAAGGGTTTTGTAGTAGACATTGTTAAATGTTCAATCAAGCCCTACAAAGACGTTGTTATCTTGGCAAAGTCCCATGATACAAAAAAATGGCTGAATAATGTTTTGTCCACTGAAGCCAAGAACTTGAATTGAATCTTCATGTTCCACAGCGCTGTTACGATAACGTTAGTAAGATGAAGTCATTAAATGTTGACATTTATCAGCCTGTAATGGGTGATTAGGTTCTCGGAGATAGCAGAATACCCAGTGGACCTTTGGTGTACTAACACTTGTTCCACATTTTTCTTCAGGGAAAAAAAAAATCGCCTACCGTATCTTTTATTTGCTCTGCATCTCTAGCAGTGGTTGCAGATTTCCTGCCTGCCTGTTTCAAGATTTTATGAAAAGATGACCCACATTTACAGCAATTTTCATTCTTTTCAGGACATTGCAAAGTATTTAGTAGGCACAAACTATAGTCATAGTTGCATTATAGGAATAGTAATGTATTATGTTTTAGCAATATTAATATTATTATAATTTTTTTTTTAAATATATAAATTATGATGTTTTTATGTGCTTTACCATGATTTTATATATATTTATGATATTTGAGATGCAATGCATTTTTTAATGTAATGTTGCCCCTTGTCTGGACCTTGAGTCCGTAATAAAGTTATTATTATTATTATTAATCAAGGAGAATATATTGATCATCTGCTGCATTTCATAATGGAGGTAAGGAAATACTCACGCCAGCCTGGCAGAGCAATGGGCGCCACGGTTAATCTCTCAACTAAAAGACTGCAGCTCCTAACAGTGCAGTATTCTTTCGATACTATTTGAAAAGTATCAACCTAAATGTTTTTCATATCTGTTTAAACCAAGTAGTAGTCAACACCGTTTTTATCGTGGGCATCAATGGTACCACATGGGCAATGCCTGACAACGAGAACATTTAATTTCCATTCTGCTATATTCTAGTGTAGGTTAATATGTTAAAGCAACAAATTGGTTGCACTACAGCTAATGTGGCTGCTTGTGCACACTTGGTAATATCTGCAGTATTTAAAAAGAAATACTCTAAAGGTCCTCTCGGTATTAACAAACCCAGAATGAACATGTAAACAGGGCCCTAGTTTGCTACCAGTTGGATTATTGTTTTTGCTTTTTACAGATTTCTAGGAAAATTGTGATATTTTTCATCTGCTTGCAGTTCTCCATGTTCCAGGCATAATTTCTTATACAGTAAACTACTGCTTATCCAGTATCTTCAGAAATCCTAATGTTTTGGCACCCGTCTCTCGTGTAATTAGCTGCAGAACTGCTTGGTGTGCAGGTTACATGTCTAGCTGGAGTGTGATCCAGGGTCACGAATGCTTCCATGTTATTGCTTATTTGAGCAACTGAACACTACCAAAGCTGAAACTCGGTGTTCTGTTTTCCATGCTCCCTTTAAACTCATCTGGTACACTGGAAAACGTACTACTCACTTTGAAAAAATAGTGAAATAAGAGTGAAGTACATCCAATAGTCCAGAAAGTCTGCCAATCTGACACCACGCACATTCCAAGGGGGCCAGTTATTGAGTTTGTACTGTAATGTCTGGACATCAATGGATATATTGCATTGTTACTGGTTGTGTTAAAAGGAGGTGCATATGAATGGTGCATGGGTTGAACTTGGTCTTGTTAATTGTGATTTATTAGGGCAGGACTTGCCAAGCTTTCCCACCAATGTCCTGGTTTCCAACTCCTGTGTTAGCTAAAGTCAGAGGTTGCATCTCCTGCCTGGTTCTGGCTGTAAATGCATTATTCTGATCTTCAGTTGCTTAGTTGTTACTCTAGAGCAGGGGCCTCCAACCCTTTCAGCATGAGGGCCACATTATATGGCACATTTTTGTGGGCTGTAGGAAAAAATAAAGAAAGTCAACCGCTCGCTCACTGACCGCTGCCACTGACCTTCACTGTCTTCCCGGTGCCACCGATGCTGCTGCCGCCGAATCGTATCTTTATTCTAGTTCTCCACCAGCGACTCCGCCGACCCTCGCCTCTCCACCGGCTGCCAGCGGGCCAGAGCCGTCACCAGAGTTCCACTCAGCACCAGGCCCACAATCTCCATGATGCAGACAGCACGTGATCTGGTTCTGCTGGGTCCTAGTGCTCCTCCCCTCCTACAGGGAACCTCAGTGATGGTGGGTCTTCCCCTTCTCCCTCTTTTTAAAAGGTTACCCCGACCACACATCTGCTAGTGGCCCTCCGGTGAGCTCCGGCAGCACTGCACCCCTGGGTATTAGTCACGTAAACTAACGGTAACCTGTCAGCAGCTGCATGCAGCAGTTGGCATCAAATTGATAGCCTACGGTAAACTGATGTGTAAGTTCCCGTGCTACCACAGAACCCGCTAAATACCTGCTGCATGGAATGTGTTAAGAGCTTGTTGCGGGCTGGATCAAATCTCGTGGTGGTCCGGTTTTGTCCCGTGGGCCATAGTTTGGAGACCCCTGCTCTAGAGAAAGATGAGTAGTTTTCATTACTTTTATTGTTAATAGCTTAAAATTGAGTGAATGTGTATTTTTTTTAACATTTCTTTTAAAATTAACCTTATCCTTGGTATAACTTTAAAAGCAAGACTGATAAACATTTGGTGACAGAAACTGGCAGCCTTTTCTGAAGGATTCTGTGAATGCTGCACTTGGTCTTTGTTGAGACACTATTCATATCTTATGCAACCTATTTTGCTGTTTCTGCAAACAACCTTCTCTCTCCCCCATGTATTGTATTTCTCCTCTTTTCCCTGTGCCCAACTGTATGTGCACCCATTTTGCACTTTCTCGTTCTACCGAGGGCAGCACAGTGGCGCAACGGTAGAGTTGGTGCCTTACAGCGCTTGCAGCGTCAGAGACCCGGATTCGATCCAGACTATGGGTGTTGTCTGTACAGAGTTTGTACGTTCTCCCGGTGACCTGCGAGATCTTTGGTTTCCCCACATTCCAAAGGTGCACAGGTTTGTAGTTTAATTGGCTTGGTTTTAGTGGAAATTGTTCCTAATGTGTGTGTTAATGTGAGGGGTTCGTTGGTCGGTGTGGGCCGAAGTGCCTGTTTCCGCGCTGTGTCTCTAAACTAAACTAAAAACAAAACCTAATATTTCCATGCAACTTTGCATTTTGCACCACCTCTACTTTTTATCTCACTACCTTTTTGTCTTTTAATTTCTCCCCCCCCCCCCCAACTCCCTCACCTGTATACATCTATCACTTGGTACACAAAAGGCTGGAGAAACTCAGCGGGTGCAGCAGCATCTAAGGAGCGAAGGAGATAGGCGACGTTTCGGGTTGAGACCCTTCTTCAGACTCCACTGCTACATCTATCACTTACCAGGTTTTGTCCCGCTCTCTCCTCTCTTCCAGCTTTCCTCCAACTACCACAATCATTCTGAAGTAAGGTCCCGTCCTGAAATATTGCATATCCATGTTCTCCAAAGATGCTGCCTGACCTGCTGAATTACTCCAGTTGTCTTTTTGTGTAAACTGGCATCTGCGGTTCCTTGTATGTCTATCAATCGAAGTGATTCCTTGTTAATTCCCATAGCAGCTCTTTTTATCTTGGCCTCCCACAGTGAAACTGCCAGCCTACGTCCGAAATAGACAGCGGTATCTGATTACTGTCAGGAGGCTACATGTAAACAGGTTTGTTTTCCAAGACTGGATCTTGTTTGAATGTAATACGATACATGGGAGATCATTTATGGACCTGTACCCATAATACATGACCTGTGTTTAAAGCAATGTAAATAATGTAATTTGTTTTGTTTGCAAAATCGAATGCTAAAGATGAACAAGAATCTGGTGGGGTAGGGGTGTGTCCTTTGGTGAGTGCTTATATTCACTATTGTAGGAAATGATTGTCACGGAAGATTTCTGAGTCGCATTATTTTCATGTAGAAGAATCAATTGTTCCCCATTATTCAAAACTTAGCCTAATATGGATAGCCACCCAAAACTGCACATTCCTTGAGTACTTACATGAATTATCTTAAAAGCCTTAAATTTATTGTAGAATGGGAGTACGTTGTTTTGAATATATCCTGAAGAATCCCACTTGATAATGCTGGATTTGCTTCAGCCTTGAATCAAGACTTCAGCTTTGAGTTCCTGGAATCTTCAGATAATTTTATCTGGTCTGACTATTTGCTCATAGAATTTTTCAGTTGCAGATATTAACAAGCCATAAATATTTTAAAGAATCTTGGCCAAATAATATTATCAGAAATATCTTTTAAGTCTCAAAGAGGATCACCTGTTTCCTGCTTGTCGCTTGCAAGATTCAAACTTTCATTCTATTGGGAGCTGTTGTTGAAAGTTGAGCCAATGATAACCAATCTTGCATTTTAAATGGAATTTCAAGGCTCTTGGATGAATTTATAAGCAAAATCTGCCAATGTTGAAAGTCTGTAATAAAGAGTTTTGGAAATAGTCAGCAGGCCAAGCGGGGTTTGTGAACAAAGAATTATATAGCAATGTGAAAGATCGGGAGCAGGAGTTAGACGTCTGGCTCCTCAAGTCTGCCGTGCCATTCAATGTGTGTATCATGGTTCATTTATCTCAGATTCTCCTCCTTTGCACACGATTGCCATGGCTTTTAGTCCCCTGAAATAAAAAAACTCCAACATAATGACAGCTTCCATAATTCCCTGGGATAGAGAATTTTAGAGATTCACTATTTCCTGTAAGAAGAAATTTCTATGTACTTTGTTTTTACTTGAACAAACCTGATGAAACTTTCCCCTTTGTTTGAGAATCTCCCATTAATGAATACATCTTTCCCCTCAGTTCCCCTGTAAATCTTCCCTTCTTACCATATGCACTCTAATTTTAGACTTCCGTGCTCTGGAAAAAGATTGACCTCATCCCCATCCTTCTAAATTTTATATATATATATGTGTGTGTGTGTGTATCTATCACCTTTGCATCAGGGAAAGTTCATGCACCGGAGGGGAGGGGGGGGGGGGGGGGGAGTTGCTAGCCTTCCCAGCCTCTCCTTATAACTGATAGCCTCCAGGCGCTTGTGAATCTTTTCTGCACCATTTTCAGTTTAATAACAACCTATAGCTGTGCGAGCAGAACTGCGCAAAGTACTCCAAGTGCAGTCTTGGCATGAACTAGAGGAACAAATATGCAGGGGTAATGGGGGGAGTTGTAAAGATAATTAAGTTGTCATAGGAGACTTTAACTTTCTTTACAAGACTGGGAGTGATAAGGGTTTAGATGGGGTGGAATTTGCTTGGTAAGTTTAGGAAAGTTTGCTCGGGCAATATATAGAAGGCCTATGAGGCTTCCTGAAGCTTAACCTTCATGGGGAAATGGGGCAGGGCAATTAATTGGGAGTGTGCTTTGGTCCCAGTGACCAGAGCTTAATTGATTTTAAAGTAATTGAAAAAGACAGAACTACCAGTTACAGTTCTAAATTAGGGCAGTATTATACAGGTGCTTGCAAATGTTTTACAGATACCATATTTTGGCTCTTTCTATACTTTGTCTGAGGAGCAAAGCCGAGCATTCAATTATTTCATTGCACACAGAAGCGGTTTGTGACGGTTTCAGTTTGCAGTGTATATAATTTATATTGCAGTCATATGCATAGTGTACCTTGAGAGTGTGATATAGCATCAATTTTTGCCTGAAGGAAGTTTCTTACAATGTGTTTAATATGTGAATATAACTATCCAATAAAGAAACATTTTAATGTCTTGAGGTTATACTGTTGAACATTTTGTAGAAATGTTTGTCACATTATCACCCAGTTTGGGAATGGCCAAGATGGACAGATTTGTGGTCTTTAATCAAAAGTTTATTTTAAAAAAAACCTCTTGTTTGCATCTAAGACTCCCTAATATTTATCATTATGTATGCTTTATGCATTTATATATATATTGGACCAGAACTGGCAAGAGTTGTGGAGTGAGTGTTGATAAAGTACTTTGCACTGGAGAGCATCTATGGTTTGATGTTAGCAATGTCCTGTTAATCCACATCAGCAGAGATGCCAACTGGTACGGATTTCCCGTAATTTCTACGGAAAATTGGCCAATTACGGGCGGTACGATTTTCATATCATAAATCCCGGATTTTGCCGATTTTAAGTTAGCACATACTTGTGTGTGTTTGGGAGTGTGTGAGTGAGTGTGTGTGTGTGAGTGTGTGAGTGCCAGTGATGGAAATGGGGGGGGTACGCAGAGGGACGACGTTCTCCTACGTTCCAGTTTCCATCCTGTGCATGAATTCCCAGCTTTATCCTGCGCTACTTAATCCAAGGACGATGCGAACAATCGGACAGACGGGCGAAAGGAATGATCAACGATCATAGATGACATTTCGGATTGAGACCCTTCTTCAGACCGTCAGGGGAAAGAGGAACAATAGATATAGATGGCACTAAGGACAAACGAATGGAAGATATGCCTCGCGTTTCCCTTTCCCTTGATTGTCAGTCTGAAGAAGGGTCTCTGCCCAAAATGTCACCTATTGCGCTCTACGATGGTTGCTTTCGTCCGTCTGTCCATGCATTCACTCACTCTTGGTGCCGGCGCTTCTCCGCTCAGACTCCGACACACATGCACACGCACACGCAGATCGGCGCGGGCCGGGACCAGGAGCAGGGTGCAGGATGACATCAAATGGGTCATGGCAGCTATCGAAAATGTACGGAAATTATAAGGGGGGGGGGGGGCTGGGGTGGCTCAGTGGGACAGGCGCCGGCTCTGGGGAGTGGATGACTTTTCTGGTCGAGATCCTTCTGCAGATAATCACAAGTACTCTCACCGACGAGAGTTCAGTTCAGTCTGAAAAAGAGTCTTCTCTCCAGTCGCTGCCTGTCCCGTTGAGTTACTCCAGCTGTATGTCTAACTTAAATTTCAAGAGTTAAATAAAAAAACACAGAGTGCTGGAGGAACTCAGCAGGCTTCGCGGCATCTGTGGAGGGAATGGATTACGAGTTGTTTCGGGCCAGGGTTCTTCTTCAATAGGAAGGAACTGCAGATCAAAGATACTAGAGCGGATACTAGTATCTTTGCTGCAGATCAGGCACGATATTCTTCCGATTTAAATCGTAATTTCGATTTTATTGTTTTCCTATTTTTATTTTTTTGCGCCCGATTATTTGGTGGCCAATCAACGACTGTCTCTAAGGGGGTTGCGTCCAATCACCGACCAGCTACCCTTAAAATTCCCGTCCAATCAATAAAATCGGTCTCCTCCCGCCCAATCAGCCGCCGTCTCCAAGGGCATTGTGTCCAATCACATAATGCGCTGGTCACTTGGCAGCCAATCAGACAGTCTCCTAGGGGCCTTTTGATCAATCACCGACCTGCTTCCCTCACTAAAGCAGACGATGGCTGCAGCCAACACACACACACACACAGACAGAGACAGAGTCTCCCCCCCCCCCCTTCCCAACCTCAGCTTCACGGACCCAGAGTACCATATAACCATATAACAATTACAGCACGGAGACAGGCCCTCTCGGCCCTTCCAGTCCGTGCCGACCATTTGTTTTCCCCTAGTCCCATCTACCTGCACTCAGACCATACCCCTCCATCCCCTTCACGTCCATATACCTATCCACTTTATTCTTAAATGTTAAAATCGATCCTGCCTCCACCACCTCTGCTGGAAGCTCATTCCACACAGCCACCACCCTCTGAGTAAAGAAGTTCCCCCTCACGTTACCCCTAAACTTCTGTCCCTTAATTTCTCATGTCATGCCCTCTTGTTTGAATCTTCCCTACCCTCAATGGGAAAAGCTTATCCACGTCAACTCTGTCTATACCTTTCATCATTTTAAAGACCTCAATCAAGTCCCCCTTAACCTTCTGCGCTCCAAAGAATAAAGACCTAACTTGTTCAACCTTTCTCTGTAACATAGTTGCTGGAACCCTGGCAACATTCTAGTAAATCTCCTCTGTACTCTCTCTATTTTGTTGACATCCTTCCTATAACTAGGCGACCAAAATTGTACACCATACTCCAGAATTGGTCTTACCAATGCTTGTACAATTTTTAACATTACTTCCCTACTCCTATATTCAATGCTTCTGATTTATAAAGCCCAGCACACCAAAGGCTTTCTTTACCACCCTATCTACATGCGATTCCACCTTCAGGGAACTATGCACAGTTATTCCTAGATCCCTCTGTTCCACAGCATTCCTCAATTCCCTACCATTTACCATGTACGTCCTATTTTTTGATTTGTCCTGCCAAGATGTAGCACTTCACACTTATCAGCATTAAACTCCATCTGCCATCTTTCAGCCCACTTTTCCAAATGGCCCAAATCTCTCTGTAGACTTTGAGAATCTACTTCATTATCCACAATACCACCTATCTTAGTATCATCTGCATACTTACTTATCCAATTTTCCACCCCATCATCCAGATCATTGATGTACATGACAAACAACAGTGGACCCAACACAGATGCCTGAGGCACCCCACTGGTCACCGGCTTCCAACCTGACAAACAGCCTACAAACCTACTGACTCCCACAGCTACCTGGACTACTCTTCCTCCCACCCTGCTTCCTGTAAGGACTCCATCCCCTATTCCCAATTCCTCCGTCTACGCCGCATCTGCTCCCAGGATGAGGTGTTCCACACCAGGTCATCACAAATGGCCTCATTCTTCAGAGAACGGGGATTCCCCTCCCCCACTATTGATGAGGCTCGCACCAGGGTCTCCTCCATACCCCGCAACACTGCCCTCGCTCCCCATTCCCCCACTCGCAAACAGGGCAGAGTCCCCCTGGTCCTCACCTTTCACCCCACCAGCCGGCAAATACAACATATAGTCCTCCGCCAGTTTCGCCACCTCCAACGTGACCCCTCCACCCGCCCACATCTTCCCATCTCCCCCCCTGTCTGCCTTCCGCAAAGACCGCTCCCTCCGCAACTCCCTTGTCCATTCTTCCCTCCCCTCCCACTCTACCCTTCCCCGGGCACTTTCCCTTGCAACCGCAAGAAATGCAACACTTGTCCCTTCACCTCCCCCCTCCACTCCTTTCAGGGACCCAAGCAGTCCTTCCAGGTCGACACAGAGGTTCACCTGCACCTCCTCCAACCTCATCTACTGCATCCGCTGCTCCAGATGCCAGATGATCTATATCGGTGAGACCAAGCGGAGGCTTGGCGATCGCTTCGCCGAACACCTCCGCTCGGTCCGCAATAACCAACCCGGACCTCCCGGTGGCTCAGCACTTCAACTCCCCCTCCCATTCCACATCCGACCTCTCGGTCCTGGGCCTCCTCCACGGCCAGAGTGAGCAACACCGCAAGCTGGAGGAACAGCACCTCATATTCCGCTTGGGGAGTCTGCATCCTTTGGGCTTGAATATTGAATTTTCTCAATTCTGTTAACCTTGCTGTCTCCCCCCCTTCCCACCTCTCCCTCAGCCCTCGGGCCCTGGCATTCCCTCTATCTCTATCTCCCTCCCCCACCCCAGTCGCACCAGCTTCTCATTTTCACACCACAAACAGCTTACAATGGCTTGTTCCCTTTATCACCGATACTTTTTTGCATATCTTTCACTCATTGTTCCTTATCTCTCCACATCACCGTCTATATCTCTCGTTTCCCTGATCCCTGACCAGTCTGAAGAAGGGTCTCGACCCGAAAACGTCGCCTATCTCCTTCGCTCCTTAGATGCTGCTGCACCCGCTGAGTTTCTCCAGCTTTTTGTGTACCCTCGATTCTCCAGCATCTGCAGTTCCTTCTTTAAAACAGCCATCCACCATTACTCTCTGACATCTCCCATTCAGCCACTGTTGAATCCATCTTGCTACTCCGCCATTAACACCCAAAGATTGAACCTTCTGAACCAACCTTCCATGGGGAACCTTGTCAAAGGCCTTACTGAAATCCATATAGACAACATCCACTGCTTTACCCTCATCAATTTCCCTAGTTACCGCTTCAAAAAATTCAAGAAGGTTTGTCAAACATGACCTTCCAGGCACAAATCCATGTTGACTGTTCCTGATCAGACCCTGTTTATCCAGATGCTTATATATATTATCTCTAAGTATCCTTTCCATTAATTTGCCCACCACTGACGTCAAACTAATAGGTCTATAATTGCTAGGTTTATTCTTTGAACCCTTTTTAAACAATGGAACAACATGCGCAGTACGCCAATCCTCCGGCACTATTCCCGTTTCTAATGACATTTGAAATATTTCTGTCATAGCTCCTGCTATTTCTACACTAACTTCCCTCAATGTCCTAGGGAATATCCTGTCAGGACCTGGAGACTTATCCACCTTTATATTTTTCAAAAGTGTCAGTACTTCCTCCTCTTTGAATCTCATAGTTTCCATAGCTACTCTACTTTTTTCCCTTACCTCACAGAGTTCAATATCCTTCTCCTTGGTGAATACCGAAGAAAAGAAATTGTTCAATATCTCCCCCATCTCTTTTGGCTCTGCAGATAGCTGTCCATTCTGGTTCTCCAATGGTCCAATTTTATCCCTCGTTATCCTTTTGCTATTAATATAGCTGTAGAAACCCTTTGGATTTACTTTCACCTTTCTTGCCAAAGCAACCTCATATCTTCTTTTAGCCTTCCTAATTTCTTTCTTAAGATTCTTTTTACATTCTTTATACTCCTCTAGCACCTCATTTACTCCATGCCTCCTATAAATATTGTAGATATCTCTCTTTTTTCGAAACAAGTGTCTAATTTCCCTTGAAAACCATGGCTCTTTCCAATTTTTACTATTTCCTTTCAACCTAACAGGGACATAAAGATTCTGTACTCTTACAATTTCCCCTCTAAATGTCCTCCATTTCTCTTCTACATCCTTCCCATGAAACAAAGTGTCCCAATTCACTCCTTTAAAATCCTCACGCATTCCCTCAAAGTTAGCCTTTCTCCAATCAAAAATCTCCACTCTAGGTCCTGTTCTGACTCGCTCCATAATTATATACCCTTAGTTCCTAAACCCATTTCCATCCCTGGAGTGTGTGTCTGTGTGTGTGTGAGTGTGTCTGTGTGTGTGTGAGTGTGTCTGTGTGTGTGAGTGTGTGTGTGTGCGCGTATATATGTGTGAGTGTGTGTGTTAAAGACATTTTTAGGGAACTCCAACCTTTCAATACATTGATCATTGGTAGTTATGTGTTGGCTAACATACATGAACATGTGCAAGAATGCTGCAAAAGAGTGAAAAGACTACACATGTAGCAACATATAAAGACATGTGATTGTGAGGGAGTTCATCCAACATTTCAACACTTCATTGTGGAGTTGACAGCAACTAATGAACTTAAAGGTGCAAGAATGCCGCAAAAGTCTATAGCAACATATCAAGACATATTGATAATGAACTCGTTCATCCAGTCTTTCAATAGAGCATTTTCAATGGTGAGTTAATACATGTTTATGTAATACCAACTAATGAACATACAGGTATGTTAATGTTAACATTATGCGCTATCGCTTGCCTGTGGGAGCCGCGCTTGCCATCATGCAGAAAAAAAATTGCTTCGCGCAAAAAATTACTGATTTTGTCTCCAAATTACTGATTTTTAGCCTTATGATTACTGATTTGTGCTCTGGAAGGTTGGCATCTCTGCATCAGGTGGTGTTTCATGTTTGCATCATTTTTATTTATTGTTTATCCCATAATGTCTGGCACATTTGCAGTGAAGATAAACAATACATAAAGAGATTAAAATGAGCAAACGAGGAAGCTAATTTTCTGCTTTTTCTTTGTTAATAAGAGGACATCAATTGTGTTAAAGCTAAGATTTCAGATACTTTTTAAAAGCTGCCAATCAAAATAAGCCAAATACTAGGATGAATCGTTTGTGGGTAGACAAAAATGCTGGAGTAACTCAGCGGGTGAGGCAGCATCTATGGCAGACGTTTGGGCGACGTTTCAGGTCGAGACCCTTCTTCAGACTGATTTGGGGGGGGGGGGGGGAGGAAGAAGCAAGGAAGAGGCAGAGGGCTGTGGGAGAGCTGGGGAGGGGAAAGAAGGAGAAAGCAGGGACTACCTGAAATTGGAGAAGTCAATGTTCATACCGCTGGGGTTTAAACAACCCAAGCGAAATATGAGGTTCTGCTCCTCCAATTTATGGTGGGCCTCACTCTGGCCATGGAGGATTAGGAATTGGAGGGGGAGTTGAAGTGCTGAGCCACCGGGATATCAGGTTGGTTATTGCGAACCGAGCAGAGGTGTTGGGCGAAGCGTTCGCCAAGCCTAGGCTTGGTCACACCGATGTAGAGCAACTGACACCTCGAGCAGCGGATGCAACAGATGAGGTTGGAGGAGGTGCGGGGGAACCTCTGCCGCACCTGGAAAGACTGCTTCGGTCCTTGGATGGAGTTGTTGGGGGGGTGGGGGGGGGGGAGGGATAGTAAAACCGACAAGTGTAGCATTTCCTGCGATTGCAAGGTAAAGTGCCCGGAGAGGGGGTGGTTTGGGTGGGAAGGGACGAATTGACCAGGGAGTTACGGAGGGAGCGGTCTCTGCGGAAAGCCGAAAGGGGAGGAGATGGGAAGATGTGGCCAGTAGTGGGATCCCCTTTGAGGTGGCCAAAATGGCGGAGGATTATTTGATGTATGTGAAGGTTGGTAGGGTGAAAGGTGAGGACAAGGGGGGCTCTGCCCTTGTTACGAGTGGGGAGATCCTTTCTCTTTCTTTCCCCTTCCCAGCTCTCCCACAGCCCACTGTCTCCGCCTCTTCCTTTCTTATTCCAGCCTCCCCTACCCCCAAATCAGTCTGAAGAAGGGTCTCGACCCGAAACATCGCCTAATTCCTTCGCTCCATAGATGCTGCCTCACCCGCTGAGTTTCTCCAGCATTTTTGTCTACCTTTGATTTTCCAGCATCTGCAGTTCCTTCTTAAACAGGATGAATAGTTTTGTAGCTTGCTTTGACACTTGCACTGAGTTGATCACAGAGTGATCACAGGTCATTTGCACCAGTTTCCTGAAACAAAAATGTAGGAGAGAAGACAGTTGAGTATATAAATGCATACTTGGTTCATGGAGATATATTGGTTACGTTATGCTGAGTTTGTGATTCAACACCTGAGGGAGCAAGGAAAGACGGGGAAATTTAGTACAATTTAGTTGACTTTGTATGATGGTTTCTTTATTGATTTCATGCTGGTAGACCTTGTTCCCTTGGGCCAGAATGTGATTAAGTATGCTAATAATTGACTGCAATCTTGCTGCTGCTCCGTTGAAAACTGGTTCAGCTGATTTGTCAGGGGGTTATTTTGTACTGTAGCAGATTTAATAAAATGTTCAGAACACTCAAAAGGGTTAGGACACTACTTCGAATTCAACATGGCTGTGATTACTATCCTGAGCATCTCTCCTAGGCATTTTATTTGACAGCTGTAACAGCTTTCAAGATATGAGTCAGGAACAGGACATGATCACCGAGTCTGTTTTAATGGGCAGTTTTGCCCAGCATATGAAGGCATAAAATTATGGCAGGAGTGCACAATAAATGCATTCATTGACACAAGTGCACATAATTGATGTTCTTTTCTGAAATCAAGCAGTGGGTGCAGTAGTAATTTCTTGCTACTTAAGAGCAAACCCTTCGGTCCTCTGCTTTTCTTGGCTTCTGAATTTTTCTATTCTTATTTATCCTATTCTCTTTTGAATGTCACTGTGTTCAATCTACAATAGCCTTTCTTTAAAATATTCCATTCTGGATTACAGCTTGCTTTTTAATGTTTTATCTACTGAAGTCTGTGGCTGGCACTTACCCTCACTTGTGCCATTAGAAACAGTTCTACTTATTATATCAAAAGTACTGTGATTTAACTTGAGTCTGTTCTTGTGGCAATGTCCCAGCTGCAGTCCGCTCAATACTGACGTTTGTCATTCATAGTTGCATTTCCATAAATCTGATCTCTTTGACATTAAAATGTAGCAGCTAGAGTTGAATATGGTATTTTAGCTGAGATTTGCTATTAAAAAATTGTTATTTAAATACTGGCACAAGGGCTCTGCTACTTGTAAGACATTTTGTTTTTTTTCTAAACCATAGTTTGGTAAAGGCACATTTTAGCTGCATATTGTAGCAATGTTACAACATTTTGAGATTTTAAAAATCATGTCTGCAATTTATCCCATCAGATAAAGCATAAAAAGAAGTTTAATTTGACACCTAATTCACTTTCATATCTTCAGTATTGAAAAGGTTATGGCCATTTTCATACTCGGAAATTAGCATCTTGTTCCCCATTGCTTTTCCATTGACTTAACACAAAAGCTGTGATCGAGGACAGTCAAAAGCCCATGACTTTCTTAAAAATTAAGAGAACGCAATGAAATGTTCAGTTATTATAGATTGAAGCATTCTGAAACAAATATGAAACAATATTACTTGGATGACCTGAAATTAAAGAATATAATTAGTTACCTAATTGTAGCTAATTACAAAATTCACCTACTAGATCTAAACATCTATCCATTTCTTAAGAAATGATAAACATTTTTAAATTGCCTAAGTGTCCAAATAACATTCACACAATAATCCACAATATAACATAATTTATAAATCTCATTTTCATGAATTTATAGGCCAAATGGAAGGAATTTAGTGTTTAATTCCTGTAAATTAATGGTCATTTAAATCAACTTGCGAGTGGGTTTTAGTGGAACGCGGTGGATTGGAACCTTGCGGTTTGCGGTGAATTTAACCCCCAGTCGGCAGGAGAAATACAGCCGACTGGGGGCAAAAAACTACATTTTTTGTCCCCTTTTTGCAACATGAAAATGTGATTAAATGCTTCCTAAAAACTAAGTTTTCGTGTAAAAATAAACTGTGTAGCTTCTTTTATCGCCTACGTTAGGTCCGTTCTGCTGTCGGCGTTCAGAGCTTTAGAAGATGATTTTTAAACTACTCTAGTTAATAAATCTAGCGTAGTTTAAAAATAGCTTCATGAATGAAATGTCGGAGCGATTTCTCTTTAGCGACGAAATCGCCCGACATGGATCGATTTGAACTGTCTAGGGAAAAACGGCATTTTAAACCCGCCCCCCTCTGAAAGGCGCCAAAGTCACGCAAACGGGGAGCGGCAGAACTGCAGCGCTGCTCAAGGTAGGTATTGTAACATACCTACATATTGCATCATTGGTTTATTGTCATGTGTACTGAGATCAGTAGAAAAACTGTTTTGCATGCTGTCCAATCAAATGATGCCATACATGAGTACAATCAAACCATAAATAAATGCAACAGGTAGTGCTAAAAGAAAAATAAAGAGTGCAGAATGTAGTCCTACAGAGAAAGTACAGGTAAGAAATCTGCCTGGGCTGCAATGAGATAAGTTGGTAGATAGGGACTACATCCTTAGCTTCAGAGCTTCGATAGCCTGATAACTAAGGGGAAGAAACTTGTTGAACATGGTGAGACATTTTCAAGCTTTTGTATTTCCTGCCCGATGGGAGAGGGACTAAGAGGAAATGATGGGGGTGTGAGTGGTCCTTGATTATATTGGCTGCTTTCCTGAGGTAAAGTGAAATGTAGATAGTTAATTGGCTCGGATGTTGGTTTGCATGCTGGACGGGGCTGCACATTCAACTCTTTAACATTTTATTGTATGTCTTGGGCAGAGCAATTGCCAAATCAGGTTGTGATGCATCATGAAAGGATGCTTTCTACAGTGCATCTGTAAAAATAGGTAAGAGTTGGAGACAAGTCTAATTTCCTTTAGTCTTTTGAGGAAGTAGAGGTGTTGGTGTGGATTCTTGGCTATCGTGTCAATGGGACCAGGATAAATTGTTACTAGTTTTTATGTCCAAGAACTTGAAGCTCTTTACCATCTCTTCAGCAACTTCCATTGGGCTGCATACAACAACCTGAAATTGTTAAATCTCTCCTTTGTTTTGCAAACATTGAGGAGTGCTTGTGGTCTTAATACCATTTTACCAAGCTCTATATCTCCTTCCTTTATTCTGCCCCATCATTGTTTGAGATCAGACCCATTACTGTGGTGTCATCTGCAAACTTGTAAATGGAGTTAGGATAAAGTTTGGCCGCACAGTTGTGAGCATATAGAAGAGATAATAAGGACATGAGAATGCATCCTTGCAAGGCACCAGTGTTAATAATTATTGTGGAGGATGTTTTATTTCCTATCCTTGCTCACTGTGATCTATGGGCCAGGAAGTCAAGAATCCAATTGCATAAGGGGGTGTCGGCCCTTGGTCCAGGAATTTGTGGATGAGTTTGGTCATAAATCAGATCTGATGTAGGCCTGCTGCTTATCGACGTTCCAGAGATGAGTGAAGAACCTTGGAGATAGAAACATAGAAAAATAGGTGCAGGAGTAGGCCATTCGGCCCTTCGAGCCAGCATGGCTGATCATCTAAAAGCAGTACCCCATTCCTGCTTTTTCCCCATATCCCTTGAGATGAGGCTGTTGTGAACTTGTTGCAACGGTAGATTAATTTCAGTGGATCTAGGCTGGAGTGAATGGACACCATGACCAGCCTCTCAAACTCTCTGATGATGGATGTCGGAGCCATTAGGTGGTCATCAAGTCACACTATATTGGTTTTCTTTGGCACCAGTATGATAGTGGTCCATTTAAACCAGGTTGGAATCTCAGAATGAGTTGGAAGAGGTTAAACATATCACAAACATTCCTGTGTAGGAAAGAACTGCGGATACTGGTTTAAATCTCCAGAGATGCTGCCTGTCCCGCTGATTTACTCCAGCATTTTGTGTCTATCTTCACAAACACTCCAGCCAGCTGGTTTGGCCGAGGACTCAATTCTGACCATTTGCTTGCAGATGTTCTCTCAGGGAGGCTGATCTGATATCTACATTGGTGATGGTGGGTAGACACAAATGCTGGAGTAACTCAGCGGAACAGACAACATTCTGGTGACGGTGGGTACAGGTGTTCCTGAGGCCGTCAGGGTGGGTGACATCATTCCACTAACCTTCTATTCAAAGTGAGCTCACTGGGGAATGATACATAGCAGCCATCGATAATAGCTGATAATAGTAGCATGCAAGCCTTGCCACAGTCGATTGGTGCCCATGTGGTTATGCAATGACTATAACTTGGTCTGGAGTTCTCTTTTGGCGTTGTTGATGACTTTGAGAAGGTTGTGTATAGATTTATTGGGCTGCTTGTGATCATTTGGACAATATTTTCTCAAGTACAATTGGAAAAAAGTTCAGTTGAACTTAGTTTTGTATTCCTAGCTTTACCAGCCTTGCTTTATTAACAGCTTGTATTGGACAATATGTTAAAATTCATATGGTTTCTCATTCTTTCTACTGAAATATATTAACTTTCCATTAAATTGCATTTGTCCATGTACTTGAGGTTTGTTAGTGCTGGAGGTTTGTTACTACCCGCCACGTTATGATTTTGAGCGCATACAAGCTAGAGATTATACCCTAAGTAAAGTTTCCTTCTGCATGCCTTTCAGTACTTCCACCATCAAAGAAGCATGCAACTGATTGTTTTCTCTGGTGTATAATTCACAATGTCTGTCAGTCTGTATTTGCACTATTGTTGTTTAGAGCATTAATAAATCAGTACAAATATCTCACAGACCACAAAAATTCCAGAAATTTAAAAAAAAAAACTTTCTCTGTGTATTTTATATATTTAACGGTATCACCTAAGAGTCAGCTTTGGAAGATGGACTTGTGCACAAATGATCACAATTAGTTACATAAAAATGAAATGTTAGGAATAAAAATAAAACAGAGCAACACAAGGAGCTGCAGATGCTGGTTTACAAAAAGGTGTTGGAATAACTCAGCTGGTCAGGCAACACCTCTGAAGCCTGAAGGTTCCTGACCGAAGCATCGCCTTTAAAAATAGAAAATGCTGGTGATACTCAAGCCTGACAACAGACAATACCTCTGTACTCTCAATCCCTCCCGCTCTGTAAATTAAATACAATTTTCCTACTTTTCTGGTTCTTGTGAAAGGTGGTGCAAATGTTAGCGCCCCCCTCCACCTCCCCTCTGCAATTGATTACTGTTGTCATATCTAGCCTTGATTGTTGCAAACCATCTGGTGTGCCCTCCGCCTACCACTTTCTGTAAATAGTTAATCTAAAACTACTTTGCCTGCTGTTTCTGATACTGTTCTTCGATTTGCTCAACTTCCTCTCAAACTTTTTCCTTTGATTTCAGTCCCTTGTGTATTTGAATTATCCTTCTATTGGCAATCATCTGTGTAGATATCTGGGCCCCACACTTTGGAATTTGGAATTACAACTCTAAATTCTAGTACGCATTGTCTTATGCTGTGGATTATTTGATCTTTCTTGGTTCAGCATCTGCTTTCCCTTGTGGAGCATTTTGAGTTTTTTTCCCTGTAAGTACAACTGCACAACTATTTGTGCTATTGTAATTATACGCACGAGCATAGTTTCACCATTTTTACCTTTTCCTGTACTATAATGAAGTTGTACCTGAATGCAAAGAGTCTCTTGTACATGCTGGGCAATCTTACCCCAATCCTTATCTCTGTTAGATAATTGGTTGACAATTTAGCAGTTATGGGATTCGGAGTGCTTTTATAATCATTGTTTGACTTGCTTCCCTTTACATTTAAAACAACGTGCTTATATTTGAGGTATTCCTTTTTGTAAGAATGTGCATGCACATAATAAAAGTAGTGCATCACTTTTAATTGCAGAAAGCCAAGAATAAACTCACAGCTGGTTGCACAACAAGTAGCACAGCAGTATGCAACACCTCCACCTCCAAAGAAAGAAAAGAAGGAAAAGGTAGAAAAAGATAAGCCTGACAAAGAAAAAGAAGTAAGCTCAAATGCAAGCAAAAAGAACAGCAACAAAAAGATAAAGTAAGTGTGATTTTTGAAACTCTTTTGTGCGCTCTATTTCAGATCTGAACTGTCTTCCCTGTAATTTAGTAATCTCAAGGTCAATTCAGAATTTACATTTAAAGATTTTGTTCAAACAATGTTAAACTCAGTCATACATTTAAAGCATATTATTGTAGTTACTGTGTAGTTAAATCGGGGAAATTGTAATACATTCTCTAGAAAGAGTAACATCCTTAAATAAGAACTCTGTCGTTGAAAAACTCAAAGACTGTTGTGGTACTCTGTATTCATCAAATTTATGGCCAAACACTTTAATTCCACTTTTCTATGCAATTTCTGTCTTTTTTGGTTCCCTTAATGCATAAAAATGTATTCATCTTTAATAAAACTGATCATCCAAAGTCTCCTGCTGTGGCAAATGTATTCGATTTGCAACCTTTTGAGGGAAAATACATTTTGAGTTCAGTTCTATAATGACTGATTCTTTGCACAAAGGCGACAAGCCCTTATCCATCCAGGGGATACAATTGCTCAGCATCTCCTCTTTGGAAGTTTGTTTCATTGGAATTGAAGTTTGGGAAATGAAAGAGCGAAAATTGGCACATTTTCATCTGTCGGTATATGCCTGTTACCTCTTTATTTGAGAACATAATCTAGATATATTTGTTATACTACATGCTTACAAAGGAACATTAAAAAAAACCTCCTAAATGCTGTATAATTTCTGTGTAAATTCTTTTAAAAAAAATGATTGCCTTAACATCAGAAATAGCTTCTTCCCCACCAGGAACAGGTCTCTCTCTCCCCCCCCCCCCTCCAATCAACAGGTTTCTGAACAGTCCTTCCATGTCCGATTCACCTCTACCCTATTGTAGACATTGGACTTTGGATATGGAACTGATGCAGTACAATGCTGAGAACTATATTTTTGCACTCTATCTATTGTACTTTAGTTTGACACGATTGTATTTATGTATACTATCTGATTGGATAGAATACAAAACTGTGACAATAATACACCTAACCCATTTGTTTTAATAGTTGCATGCTGTGCCTTTATGTAAACGTGTACGAAAATCACCAAATATCCTGGAATGTCAAATTATATTAGTCTGAAGTAATGCATTTGAAAATGCATAATTTCTGCATTTTTCTATCCAAATTAAGGGATGTTGCTCTTTTCCAAATATTAATCCATTTACATCCTTGTCCCCTTGCAGTCTCTTGTGTTCCACTTGTAGCTGTATATGATGGCAGATATTGGGTCTTTTGTTTGACTCTAGCCAGTTGTTGACTTATAGTATGCCAGCAGCTAACCGATTTTTTTTTTTTTGCCAGAATGCCAATTAACTTGTAATACCTGCACATGCACTCATCAGATGTAATTAACAAATTAACCAAAGATTTTTCACATATTGGAACCGTTGTGGAGATTTTCTTTGTTATAAATTTACTCAACAGCATGAAATAAGATTGAATTAACGTTTACCGGCAGGGTGTATGCTTACAAATTAAGAATGCAGTGGTAAAATAAATGAAATCAATTTTAGATTAATTTACTGATGGTGCTTATTCAAAAGGTTAATGATTTTGTTTATTTAATAACTGACTCAATTATTTTGTGGAATTGCATTGCGTACATATGTGGAACTCCATCACTAGTATGTGTTTATTTTCAGGCCGAAGATGGAACTTGAAAAGGGACCTCCAAGTGAAATCAACAGTATACAATCTGGGAAAGCCACAACAAAAACTGATAGCATACACACTTCAAGGTAATGTTGTAATTTCCTGTGAAATACAGTTGCAAGCTGGCATAATTTTCAGTTTGTAAACTGATCTTTGGACCGTATAACTATTTTAAATGGTTTATATATTTAAAGAAATGGACGCCATATCTTGCATTGATCGTGAATTGAGAATCTTTTGAACATTCAATAACTAAGAAGAAAACATTCTCCAGGATCAATCTTGTTCACTTTCATACCTCTGGCTAGCTTTTGTTACAAAAATTGATAATGCTAACACATAATTTCTGACGTAGGACAAATGAAAACGATGTAGAAATTATTGGCCTTTCCCCCAATTATTATCTATTTTTGACATTGACATTGTTCTATATTTGTAATTGTGGGCATTTCCTCCTGGCTACTCCATTCTTGTTACTGACTGGAAAAAAATCTGAGTCTTTATAAATACAGATCAGTCTTGGCCCACTTTGTGAGCGAATGCAAAACTGCCAAATCCTAGGGAAACATGTGAACACCAAAATGCACAATAGCCCCGGTTTATAACGTTTGTTCACAGAGCTGGGTGACATATCTGCATAACTTGCAGGAAGTGTGGATGTACTTTGGGAAAGATTCCTTTTCTTCCCCACACCCTTTTCAGGATCAACGTGCCTTTTAAACAGAATGTCTTTCAAATGGAAATTGAGAAACATGTCATGCATCATTATGCCTTGATGATTTTGATAAAATGTGCAACTTGATCCCTTCACCTCAAGTTTGAATTTTGAAAGCAATATGTTTATTTAAACATAAATATTTTTGGAATTAAGTATTTGGAATTAAAAACATTTAATTCCACGTGCAGTTTATTTTCAGTGCTGTTAGTTTTTTTTAATTGAGTGCAAAAGGTGTAACCTGCAGGTTAATGATATTTTGGTGAAATTCCAATTGTTAATACTGTTCAGAGGGAGAGTAGAAGTTAGACGGAAAATATTAACCATTCCGAGCCCACTAAGGATAAAACACAAATGTATGCCTTCTGAATAGAAAGTAAAACAATTGTGCTTTTAATTGGACTGATGAAAAATAAAATGTGACTATTTTGAATGGTCAGATGGAAGATGCATCAGCTTTTTAATCTTAAACCCCTGTCTCACTGTGCGAGTTGGCCCACGAGTGACCCCGAGTTTTCACTCGTGGTGATCACGTAGCAGGAACGTCGGAACTCGCGCGTTCAACTTGTCCACTCGTGGCGCTAACGGCAGGTACTCGGGAAACTTGTTAACTCGTGAAAAAAATCAAACATGTTTGATTTTTTCCACGAGTCAAATTAACTGTTCAAGTTAAAAATGGAAACATTTAAACTCGTTGCAGTAACGTAATGGCCCGTGCGTTTACCATAGTGTCTCGTGAGTCTATCGTGGGAACTTTTTTATAATCTGAAAGGGACTGAACCAAAGTAGTATAATATGTATATACATATTATATATATTATATATATTTCAATTCCAACCCCGAAGCAATTGAGAGGCGATTTCTTGGGGCTGTGTAATTTAACGTGTATCTTTGCTTTTAAAAGTGAAGCTGTTTAATTGTTTACGCTGCGCTGTGTTTCGTGTTGGGGAGAGTTCTGCTGTTACAATGCTTTCGATTTTATACTGCCCTCCCCCTTCCACAGAAAAATGCCTAAATTTTTCTTTGTGCCCGCTCTCCTGGGAGCAATCCAAACCAGGGGAACAATGAACCCTCAGAGGCTTCGCGTTCCTTGCTCCTATATATGGACCTCGCTCGCTCGCAACTGTATGAGCGCTCGATCAACCAGGCATCGGCCAACACGGAGGCCTGATTACTGAAAACAAAGTCAACTTGTACCAGACCTCATCATCTTCCTTCCGACAACCACGGCACCACACTTTCAACAGAAAACTTAATATTTAAAGAATATATTATGGGACATTGGATTGTCTGAAGAAGGGTCCCGAGCAGAAACGCCACATATGTGTGTGTGTGTGGCTGTGTGTGTGGCTGTGTGTGTGGCTGTGTGTGTGGCTGTGTGTGTGGCTGTGTGTGTGGCTGTGTGTGTGGCTGTGTGTGTGGCTGTGTGTGTGGCTGTGTGTGTGGCTGTGTGTGTGGCTGTGTGTGTGGCTGTGTGTGTGGCTGTGTGTGTGGCTGTGTGTGTGGCTGTGTGTGTGGCTGTGTGTGTGGCTGTGTGTGTGGCTGTGTGTGTGTGTGTGTGTGTGTGTGTGTGTGTGTGTGTGTGTGTGTGTCTGTGTGTGTATCTGTGTGTGTGTCTGCTGTCGGGTCCCGGCGGCCGCTCAAAATCACCCGAGCTGCTTCCTTCCTCTGAAGTGGTGGCCAGCTGCTGTCTGTGTGTATCTCTCTCTCTCTATGTGTGTATGTATGTGTGTCTGTGTGTCTCTCTCTCTCTCTCCCTCTCTGTCTATCTGTGTGTATCTATGTGTGTGTCTGCTGTCGGGTCCCGGCGGCCGATCAAAGTCACCCGAGCTGCTTCCTTCCTCTGAAGTGGCGGCCAGTCCTGCTGTCTGTGTGTGTGTGTGTGTGTGTGTGTGTGTGTGTCTCTGTCTGTGTGTATCTGTGTGTGTGTGTGTGTGTGTCTCTCTCTCTCTCCCTCTCTGTCTATCTGTGTGTGTGTCTGCTGTCGGGTCCCGGCGGCCGCTCAAAGTCACCCGAGCTGCTTCCTTCCTCTGAAGTGGTGGGCCAGCTGCTGTCTGTGTGTATCTCTGTGTGTGTGTGTGTGTGTATGTGTGTGTGTGTGTGTGTGTCTCTCTCTCTCCCTCTCTGTCTATCTGTTTGTATCTGTGTGTGTGTCTGCTGTCGGGTCCCGGCGGCCGCTCAAAGTCACCCGAGCTGCTTCCTTCCTCTGAAGTGGCGGCCAGTCCTGCTGTCTGTGTGTATCTCTGTGTGTGTGTGTGTGTCTGCTGTCGGGTCCCGGCGGCCGCTCAATGTCAGTCACCCGAGCTGCTTCCTTTTTTAAAATTATTTAAAATAGAGATCCATTGCAAAAAAGTATTTAAAAACATAAAACAACAAGAAATGCTTGGTTACTGGAGGATGCGCATTTTCCCATTGTAGGTCATATCAATAGATGCCGCCGCGCTGAAATAACTCAAAACCCCAGGATGGAGATGTATTTTAACATTGTTGCTTTATTAAAACATACCTTCATTCACGGTTGGCTCAAGAGTAACGGGAGAGGAACTTGGTAACTCGGGAGAGGAACTTGGAACATCGCAGCAATGACATACCCGTGGGAACTCGGTTACACACTTGATCATAAACTTGAAGTCTCGTGCACAGCCACGAGTCTGTCACTCGGGGTACCTCGTGGGTCAACTCGCACAGTGAGACGGGGCCATTAGTATTCTCGTGTAATTTTTGATTATTCATGTTTAAATCTTTGTGAGTTGGCCTCTGCCATCTCCTCCAATCCCTCAACCCTCAGATCTCTGCAATCATCCAAGTATGTGGAGCTCTGTCGATGTGGATGTTTGGCTGGGATTTGAATCCTTGAATCAAATTAAGGCTAAAACTATCACGTGAAACTTAAGGTTGTTTCCTTCACCATGCTCGAAGAAATGAGCAGAAGTCCTCTCCCTCTTAGTTCTTTCCAAACAACCCACCATCCAAACAAGGCAACAGGATAGATGGCCAGTTGCCTGAAGTATGGAGAACTGGATTTGTGGTCCCCATTCATATTTTATATGGTCAATTAAATTATCTTTGCACTCATTTCTCCTCAAACAATTTGCCAGGGTCAAATCAGAATTATTTCCAGTTGTGTACGGTACTCTAGTCATAGAATTATACAACATGGAGGCATGCTCTTCGGTCTAACATGTGGCATTTTCGTTACTTGATCACAGTTAAGGTATTTTGAGTTGATATCCTTTATCATGTTATTGATTAAACAGTGACTGTTTTCAAGTTACAACACTCAAGCCAATTCAGAACTCCAAATCAAATAAAACACCTAACTAAGCAATGGAACTTTAACTGGTTTCAATACAAATCAGGAGTAGGATTATAGCCATTTAGCCACTCAAGACCATTTAGTTAGATAATAACTGTTTTCATCGTACCTTAAGCTCTCTATTTCTGTCTGCTCGCAGTAATCTTTAGCCCACTTACTTATCAAGAATTGATGTACTCCTTAAATATATTCAAACATTCTGCTTCCACTGTTTATGTGGGAAGAAGTTCCAAAACTCCTGATCTTAAGGGTCAAGGTTGCCTCACAGATTAAATGGGCATTCCTTTATTTTTAAACGGATCCCTATTTCTGGATTCTCCCTAGAGGAAAAGTTCACTCTCGTGATCTCATAGTTCAATTAATCCGTCTCCCACTGATTGCAATATATAGCATGGAATCAGGTCCTTCGGCCCACCAAATATCTGGAACTTCTATGAGGAATTTGTCTGTTTTTCTGTACTTTCAGCAATAAGAACTATATTTTAAAAGTCAGGATTGTTGTGGTGATTTTTTTTTTTTGCAAAAGTGTTCCATTTGGAATACTTAAAAAAAAAAATTTATTACAAACTCAAGGTCCAGCTAAAAGACGACATTACATAGAATAAATTGCATACAAAATCACAATAAATAACATACAAAAGCACAGTAAATTAATACAAAAGCAGAATACATGGTTTAAGATCAAGAATAAAAATCCTACCACGAGACAACTATACCAATGTCTCCACAGCGTGTAATGTTAAACCTTGTGTTTGATAAGGCCCGGATGATTTCATTTTCAGTCATTAATCCGGCAAATAAATTTATACATAAGATTTTTTAAGACGGGTTGTAAAGTATTGACTCCTGCAGCCACAAACATTTCACTTGCACTACACCATCTAGTTCTCTTAAGTAATATTCTCACGGCATCATTATAAGCTACTTTAAGTCTCTGTAAGCTTGCTTTTCTGCAGTTTGACCATAGGTGTGCACTATAAAGTGGTGTACAACATGCTCTGAACATAGCTTCACTGTACATCTGTACATTCACTAATCTTGCGTAAGAGAATGTTTGCTTATGCATACATCATACGGTGTTGTCTATAAATATCCTCATCTGTCATTTGTTCTGTAATAAAATGTCCAAAATATTTTACCTTATTACAGACACTAAGATTATTATCAGACAATTTAAAATCAGGAAATTTTAGACATTTATCCTCATTGGTTCTACAGATCATAACAGCACTTTTACCAGCATTATATTTAATGTCATGTTCCACACCATACACAGAACATATAGTAAGGAGCTGCTGGAGACCTAACAATAGTGATTTATTTTCTCAAATTAATGCAATCATGAACAAGAAAGTTAATGTACAAAATGATAAAAGGCGTTTGAATCCTAGATACAGAATTGTCACCAATTCTTAAGCCCAGGGTTTCACTGAACATTTAATGTTACTTTGCATTGAAATTACTTTGTCCTATGTGGTCTGAGGAACTAAATTGACTTCAAAATGGCACTCATATAGTTTTTTTTTTTTGCAGGCCCAAACTGAAAAATGTGGATAGAAGTACTGCACAGCAGCTTGCCGTGACAGTGGGCAATGTCACAGTAATCATAACAGACTTTAAGGAAAAAATACGATCCTCTTCTACGTCATCGTCAACAGTCACATCCAGTGCTGGCTCTGAGCAACAGAACCAAAGTAGTTCTGGATCAGAGAGCACAGACAAGGGTTCATCACGTTCCTCTACGCCAAAAGGTGAAATGTCAGCAGTAAATGATGAATCATTCTGAGCTTTGTCAGGCTCCAGACCCGCACATGCAATGTGAAAAGTATGAGTGAATACTTTTGACATTTTTTATGTATTCCCTTGGTTTTATATTTTCCTAACAATCATTTATAATGGATGTGCTCCTGAATCTACTTTTTTATAAATCTGCAGTGCACAATTTCCATGTACATTATGTATTTTTGACTTTATTTATTACGTTTGCAAATTCCACCCTTTCCAACATATCCTTTTTTTGTAAGTTTTGTTGCCAGCAACTTTGCTGATTAGCAATTTTAGAGATGTTAAATGTCTTTAACTGGTTTAAACAAAATAAATGGTTGTTAGAAACCAACATATAGAAACACTGGTGCTTAATACACTGTGAAGTAAATGCAGCATTCAACAGATAAGATTTGGATTGTGCATTCCAGCAGAGAAGATCAAGTTTTGCAAACTGTTGCAATGAAACCTGCCTTGACATCAGGACAATTGACTTTTCCAAAGCAGAAATGGCTGAAGATAAGTATACTCGAGGCAATTGAACAATAAGCTGGATTAGTTCAGTGTTTAAGTTATAGATGTGGGTTCTTCCTTACACTTACCTGAAAGCTGTGTCAGTCTGTGCTGTAAATGTAATTACTCGATAATGTATTTCCCAGCCACCCAGCTAATGTAAAGAAGCAGTGCCTCGTAACTGGCAGCATGATTTTAACATATTTCATATAGACATGTATACTGAAGCAAATTACCTATGAGAATGAGAGTGAGGTCAAAGTTCCAAGGTAATCAAATGAAAAATTGCTGTGCCCGTGTTGCTGTTCCATGGTAGTTCAATTTTACTGTGAAGTGAATATCAGCAGTGTAGAAATAACATTGATTATTACTGAATTGATAATACACTGTTTCTGAAGACGAGCACATCCTGAAAATCATACTTTCCATCTTTCAATAAACTGCTTTAGTTAATCCTGTGTGAAAGAAACAAATTAGTCATTGTAACTGCAAAATTTGACATGATCCGTGTTCACTTTCAATTTTTGCACTTGCCAGTAATGTTTGTGTCTTCATCACCTCTGATTTCTGTACAGTTAAAGCCTGATCAGTACTAAAATAGTAATAGAAGAATATGTAAGAATCTGATTCGAGGACTTTTATGTGGAATCTCCTGCCATTCCATAAACAATGTGCTTTTGTTACAAGTATAAATAACAGAAATATCTTTAACTGTGTATGTAAGCAAAATTGTGGCTTACTATTTTTCTTGAATCAAGTTGTTTCTTGGCTATGTGGGTACAAAAGACTGAATGAAGAATTTAATGGAAAATAATGCAGGCTTTTTTTTGTGCACTCCCTCATTGACATTTTTTATGTCAGATTTTAAAACTATCATAATTGGGTTTGAAACTTCTGTTTGGGTTATCAGCTCTCTTCTTTACTCCAAGCTATAAAAGGCACAGGCTTCTCACTTATAAAGCGGCATAGTTTAATAATGGAAGTAATATTTCCTCAAAGATACATAGCGGTAAAGCATTGTTGAGAGAGAAATGAAAAGAATGCTAATGCCTATATGATAGTATGGGTGTGTATCAGGTTTAGTTAAGTATTCCAGAGAATGTTACTACAAAGTCAAATTGGCTGTTGTGTTTGCCATATTATACCTGACAATTGCATGCCAGCAATACAGAACATTGGAACGATATCTACTAAACATTTTGTTATATTGCTTCCACATCAATCTAAAAAGCCCAACGAGATAGATAACTTGGCACTACCAATGAAGTTTCAAAGAAGAGAATTATTCTAAATTTCAGTTAACAAATATAAGCCACTTATTTATTACCATGGTGGCATTTGTTTTTTTGGAATTAGAATACATTTAAATGCTGCAAAGTACATGACACGTATTAAATGTTATCATTATGCTTTGTATTAAAATTACATTAATCATCAAATATTCTTATTTTTGTCTGACATCATAATGGGAAGAATTCCCCAATGTTCTTTAATATATTAACTCCAGACTCTTGGGGGGGGGGGGGGGGGGGGGGGGGGGGGGGGGGGGGGGGGGGGGGGGGGGGGGGCGGCGGCTTTGTACAAGTTTTAACAGAATGCAAGCCCCATGTAACAGTTAGTTCACTGTTCCCTTATATTAAAACATGTATAAGTTCATATTGTAATTTATCTTTGTATAGAATGATGCACTTAGATTTTGCAAACTTTACTGATATTTTTCTTTCTTGTAAATTGTATCTCTGGAATTTAATACTTCTGTGCAGTGTTAACACTTGCTTGAAATAAAGTTTATTCCAACTACATTTAGAATGTTTAAGAAGCTTCACTTAGTATTTCGATTCTAGGAAGGTGATAAACTTAAGGATAAATTTTATTTAAAATGTGATGGCCTTCACGCAGGCATATGAACACTAGCTGTACAGATAATTTAACTGATCAGAGTGGAACATAAAAGGTAAATGCCACTCTGCTGGGGCAGGCATAAACTGAATGCAATTTTCACGTAATGTAATGAACCCTTATTCTATTGGAAAATTATTTTCATTTAATTAGGTGCTGTTCTTTGGGGTCATAGCCAGCTATCTTTGTGCTGCTTAGCCTAGTTTGTTTTTTTTAAACTTAGGATCTGATTGCTTTTCTGCAGTGCCTCCTCAATGGAAACTACACAGCCAAATAGGCATGTCGATGATGACTTGGAAACAGGTCACTATTTTAATGTTGTATTCTGTAGACTGAATTGGTGCACAGTTTTTAAAGAACAGTCTTTAAAGTAACAGTAATACTGCAAGTTGAAATTGGTAAAGTGTTTAAACCTAATGAGCCACTTTCGAAGTTAATACAACTTGTATGAAACATTTCTATTTCTAGAAACATTATTGGAAAGAGTGGCACTTCATCTGCCTTACCAAAAATTATTTCAGTCTACTTTTATAAACTATTGTAACTTAAGTTATTGAAACATGTATTGTTTGCTGGAAATATTAAAGAAAAATGCTTGTATGTAACTTGAAATGGTTCAAGAGCCAACATTTAGAGAATGACAAGCTGAACAGTTTTTTAATGCGCAAGCAGTTCTGTTCTTGTGTATGACTTGTAACCTTTATTTACTGTGTAAAGATGGTTACATTGTTATTTCTTTAGCTTTGTTCATTGGAAACCCAGATAGAATGCTTGTTTAAAGTGGCATAACATAATCTTGTGAATTTTGTTATTGTAATATACAAGGTATATTTTCATTTGCCCTGAAATGTCCTGCAGAATGCTTTGAAGTTTTTTGCCTTGTAAATTCATTAGGGCTGACAGCGTGCTGGATTTGTTTCCTTTAATCTTCATGCTGGTGTGTTCATGGTGGTTTTGTGAGTTGGTAAAATTATTTCCAGGTCTTAAACGTTTTGGGAACTTTATAACCTACACTGCTTTTTGTCTAGCAAATAAAAGATGTTAATATATTCCTGTTACTGGCATGTGCACGAATATGTTATTAGAAGCCACTTTATTATTTCTTCCTTAACTGCTTCAAATAGAAATGTCTATTTATGAATTCTGCTTGTAGTTTTTCACAAATAAAATAGTTAAAATGTATTTAATCGTAGTTTCCTTTTTTTGAGAGGAGTTTAACATTATGACAGACCTTTACAGTTTAATGAAAGCAATGAGACAAAGTTCACATTTAATGTTGTAGCAGTTATTCTCCTTTTCAGTCATGTACTCAGTCGGAAGACATTTATAGTTTAGTTTTATAGAGTGGTCATTTTTCTTTCATTTCAAACACACACTGGGACCTCCCTACATTGTGGTTAAAATTCAATCTCCTGCATCAAGTACAGGCAGTTTGTCAACCTTGATTACATGAATTTCGAAATGCAGCATGAATTGAACCACTTATAATTTAGGTTTCTTTGACTCGACCAAGATTGTGGTGTTTGAAGAATTGGATGAAATACTGTATCACAACAGAAGAAAAAAAGGACGCGGTCATTTTGTGTAAGGTTGACCAATGTATGCAAGCTCTCTGTTGAATTTATTTCTTATGCAAGCTCATTAGATGTGCATTGTATTTTGGCACAATGAAATTTTGTAAAATATGTTGTGTTTTCTTAACTTTGAGAGACAAACTGATGCTGTATTGCTGAGCTATTTTAGTTTGCAAATGCTAAACCTATTTCCATTGTCCCATTAAATTCCATTAAAAACTCATTAAAACATTTATTTGGGTATTGAACTTGGAGATTAAGTTCCTCTTTTTTTCTGATATCCTGCAATAGAATATTTAAGCAATTGACATTTGTGTTTTAAGAACTTGGCGTTAATTGTTTTTGGGATTCAATATTTTAGAAAAATATTATTTATTTAATTATGGCGTTTAAAATTGCTTATGTTACAACATTCATGGTCATGGTCTCAAGCATCAACGCATTTGTTATTACCATGTGTCAAATTAATTGTCCTGAATTTCTTCTAAGTAAACAATATCGAGATCAGTTTGCATCCCGTTGCTTTTTTCCATGTAAAAATTGCTTTAACAATATAAATTTGGCAGTATCTAGTTGGCATTATCAATGTGTTTTATGTAAGCACATGAATAGGAAGGGATATATTTTGGGTCCAAGCAAAAAGGAATTTGTTTACATTATATTCAACACAGTCATCCAGGGCTGAATGGCCTGTTATGCTGTACTGTACTATATCTGAATCATGTTGGACTTTTGTAGCTCTTTACTTGAAGCAAGTAATATTCTTATGACAGGCAATGGATACTTGTAATCACAGCTTCTACACAGCTCCTGTATAGACAATGTGACACTTCAACAAAATTCTGAGTGGGTCACATTTGATGAGAAATAGCCACATAAATTCGATGGATCATCCACTTGTATTCTTTGGTCAGAGGTTTGATATTTTTCTTGAGAATGTCTCGTCTTCCATCAACCACAAGGCACCGACTGCAGTGTAATAGAATCGGAGAGTTAAAGAACTGTAATAGGAAGTCTGGATGAGTAAATCTTCAAAAAATACCAGCTCAATACGATGCAGGATGTATCTTCAAAAAATACCAGCTCAATACGATGCAGGCCAAGATGATCATTTGATTGGTATCTTCATGTTAAACGTCCACCACTTGAAAAGAGGCACAAAATGGAATTCAGATGCAACTGGAAACACTGCAGTAAATTAATACCTTTTTTGCAACTGGAAACACTGCAGTAAATTAATACCTTTTTCGCAACAGCGCCTCTCTGCCTAAAAAGACAATGACATGAAGTGTTTTGGAATACTATTATCTCTTAAGTGTATGAGGATGCTGACTTGGGAATCTATCACTGTTCTTTCAATTGTCCGAATGCTAAAGCTCTAATGTGGGATTAACTGTTTTCCAGAAGGACAGTGAATCAAGAAGGTTGCTTCACTAACACTTTCAGGGTGATTTAGGATGTGCAATAAATCCTGCTTTTACCATCTAAAGCCACATTCCAAGAGCAAGAACACAAGGATTGATTTCAATTGGTATCAAAATGAACTGGTGAAAATGGTTAAGTTTTTCTTTTGTTCTCCAACTTGTATGGTTCAGAATGGATAGGTATCTTGTTATTTACATCTGGTAGGAATGTTAATGCTAAAATGTAAACCAAATTAAACTCCCAAAGTCTTTCATAAAATGAATTCCAGATGACATGGAGGATTGTTATTTTGTGCATTTACCTCATTTAAAACAAACTAGTTGGCTAAGAGTACTTATTGACAAAATGTATCGGCATGTAATGCATCAAGTATTTCAAATGTTAGAAGGAAATCAACAGATGGGGAACTGATATGCTTCAGATTTTGGATTGACTCGAGAATTTGTGAAACCAAATATGGAGAATAAAATGTTCTTTAAAAAAAAAAGTAAATTGCATAAAGATCAGATAATTTGATGCGAAGATGAACTGCTCTGTGTTCTTTGCCAGGAATTCATATATTTGAGCAAAAATAACAGATTTTTCCTTGTGGCACAGCTTTTGTGCTCAGTGGACAGAATATGCTGCAGGGTATTGAAGCTTGTCAAAGCCCTGCTGCTCAGTACAAAGCCTGCCAGGTGATGTGGTTAAATATTTTTATTGCTAAGTATGCTTGGTTTGTTGCACGGAGGCATATGCTTTGCTTATGTCACTTTTAAAGAAGTGTTGCTGTGCCTGCTAGAAGACCACTTGGAAATAACCTGGGCACAGACCGTTTGTCTTATCAACTGCAAGAGCATGTTGCTTCAGGAATGAATTACAGGTTCAGAAAGCTCACTGGATGCACAACTTTAAGTCTCCCTACTATCTCTATCCGACTGAAATAATTGATTTTAAAATGCGTGTTTCATATGCCAAAATATCACCTTTCTTATTTTTCTTGACCAGATGAAATGAGAGTACAGTTTGTTTTTCCAATTGAGTGTGTGAATTTGACACACGATATGCTTACTTTCAGTGTCCCAACATAAAAATGAGTTGTATCATATTTTATCCCATACTTTGTGCAAGCAGGACTGTGAATTTTCCGTGTGTTTACTACTATTCTCCATCCAAGTCCTGCACTGTTTGAGATTTGTTGCATGCTTGATCATTACATTATGGTGGAGGATTGGAGTTGGATAGAGACATTTGGGCAAGATTTGTAATGAGGATGGGAACGGTGGGTGGAATATGATGGATTCAAGTGTGGGACAGCTGTGTAGAGGTAGTAGAAAGTGGAATTGGATTGGGTGGTTGATTGAAATTGATGCTCTAGAGAAATTGCAGCTGGCAGAGAGGATTGCCAAGACAGCGGTGGAGAGGAATTTGTGCCTGAAGCAGTTTGGAAAGAATAAAGGGAAAAAAAACAAAATACATTTGGAAATAAAAGAAGGTATGCCAGAAATTAGCAAAGTGACATGGGGCATTGTGGAGCGAGAAATAGTTATCTTTTTAGGTTGAATTTCCGAGAATTTAATTGTAAAAGTTTTTTTAATTACATAGAAGGTGGGAGATTTAGTGAAGAATGGAATTGCTTTATGTGTAGTGGACGATGATCTGATCGTGGTGAAGATATTTTGATTGCAGCTGATCTTCCCGTAAGTCAATGAAGCCAGAATGTCAGCACAAATACAATGCTTGAGTAATGAGGTGCACATTGGAGAAGTTTATTTGAAAAAAAATGTTGTTTTTAAAGTTGTACATCAAAAGTAAAAACAATGCAGGGCATAGTAGTCACAGTGTCACATCAGCAGCATCTGTGGGGAGAGAAGAGCGTTTTGGGGCTTTGACTATTCATAAGTGGTCTGTTCTGAAAGTAACATAAGGCTGGTTATCAGAAGTTGTTGAATTGAATTGATTTCTAACTTGAATCCCAGTCTGAAAATCGAGCAGTCAAAAAAAAAAAGACCGTTGTAGATGAACTATGTAAACTTGAAATCAGGATGGAGGTTGGCAGCAAAGGTGATGAAGGTTTAAAATTCAGTGGAAGAACAGGTATCAGCTTTCAATATAATCATCATAATACCAGAACAGGAGATTAGAAAGGAGGCTTAATATAAGGATGTGTCCCACCAAAATGTGGCACGGATGTGTTTGGCTAAAAGACTTGTTTCAGTGCTTTGCTCTCTGACTTTGAAAATACTGATAGAAATTGGCACCACGCTGCTTCCCGTTGCCTCTCAGCTTTTCAACGAAAACATTAGTTCTTGTATCTTTTTCCACAAATGCTGCCTGAACCGACTGTTTCTCCCATTTGCTGTTTTTATCTCAGATTTCCAGTATCTGCTGTTTTTTCTGATTTTGCACAGCTACACATTTTGATTTGGAGAAAGAATCAATGCGAGAACAAGGTCAGCCAGATGGAGAGAGACTGCTTGGGCATCTGTTTCAGTAAGATGTAAACGGCTCTCAGATTGTTCTGATGTGGGATGGAGAACATTGGAGAGGAATTGTGTGGCCATGGTGAAAACAAAGCAATTGCCTACAAGTGGGAGGTGTTAAAGTAGCAGGTTCCAACTGGAGTTTCATGAAATGGAAGAGACTTAAATCACTACTGTGGTACAAGCTCTCTGAACTCAGCAGTGTTCTTTTACTGAATTTGGGAGTGTGAATTCAGCGCATTGATCCTCTACTTGCAACTTTCCCTCTCCTGAGAAGCTGCCTGACCTCTGCCTTTGTGGTCTTTTGTTATTTTAGATTTTCAACAATTGTCACGGTCTCCGTTTTTAAAACTAAGTAGACATCTTATTCAAATGTGTTCTAAGTAATAGGTATTTTGAAAACCGGTAATAATTCTGATGCATCTGAGCTAATCTCGGAAAAGTATTTTTACTGTAGATTTGTTAACTAATCTATCCTAATTTTTATAACTTCTGCAAAGGGGATATCTCATTTTAAGTTTGGAACAGTTTGATATACTGTTTATGTGTGAGCTGTTCAATGTTAATCTTTGTTTTTTATTCCTTTTAAAAAAAACTATTGTTTGTGATTCACTCAGCCATACAATCTACTAATTTATTAATTTTTCCTTAATTATTTCAACTCTCCAGTTTACTCTGTTCATTCAATGAGCAAGAATATTACCGAGTATTGTGCATGGCAATGATACGTTTCTGTCTATAAAATTTGCAATATTAGAAAGAATTAGATCCAAACTGGTTATAAAAAAACAATCTTGCTGTGGATTTGTCTTTGATAATCTTGTGTTTGGTGTGAGTTTTACGATATAAACAATTGATGCTTATTATATGTATTGCAGATGGTTCTCACCGGTGTGTTTTGCGTCTGGAGTTCTCATTAATTAAACATTAATTTCTAAATTCATTTAATAAGTATACATTTTAAAAGATCAGTTTCTAATTATAACTCCATTATTCATAATTTAGCCTATTATGTTCAATGAAATTTACCTTCACGTGGTCTGAATGATCTACTTTATTTGACAGTAAAAATGCACTGCAAAATACAATAATGTATCAGCATCAGTGTTTGTATACATTTTAAAAAAATATTTTTTCATTTAAGTTTGTAATCAGCAGATCTGTGAAGTTCCTTGCCAGGAGAAGATTGTCTTTTATTTTCCAATAGAAGTAAATTTGAGATGCTTTGAAACACAAAGCTGGCCTCGGCAATCAAAATCACCGTATTCTTGCAATTATATATTTTGTTTACTTTTATCCTTATCCAGTGTGGACCCAGTAATTAGTTAACTCTTAACTGTTTTCAGGATCAATCAGTGATGGACATAAATGCTGGCATTGCCAACAACATCCATAATTTGTTGATGAATGAAAACCATTGTCAAATGAAATGATTGCAAAGATACACAGATGTTAAATTCATAATGATTCCTAAACGTTTTACAGTATTTATTATTTTAAAATGATTTTATTCTGGAGCCATACAAAAGAAAATGAAACAACATATGTCTGTTCATATAATGCTTTTTGAGATTATGTAATGTCTTTGAGCCTCCACTAAGTGAAATCATGACAAATCTCCTACCATTATCACCATGTATGCAGTCATAATTCATCCAAAGTTGAAATAATTAAGCATCAATTGAAATATGATGAATGAGCAACCTGGCAGTGTTCTGCTCAATTTAACAGGAGTGATTTTTTTATTTCAAAGAATATTGTAACACTAGCATACAAGCATACCATACTGAAAAACAGCAGCAAGGTCAGTAATTTTCTTCCCATTTTAGCTTTCTATATTCACTCAATTTGCTTGATAGGCTTCTGACAAAAAAAAGTATATAACAGATGTAGAACAAAAATAAATAAATACCTGCCTACCTTGGGTTTCATGTAGAACTGCAGATAGCATGATAGTGATTCTGCACGCTGCTGTGTACTCTACTGCTGTCTCATCAACATGGGGTTGGGCTATGGCCACAGAAAGACAAGTTCAAAAGGAATTACTTCAGTTTAAAATGGAAGATGCTGAGTATCTTCTAAAAACCTAACATGAAGAAAATGATGGTGGCAGAATATTTGGAAATAACATGTTAAAGCTGGAAGCGTTTTGAGAAAAATAATCCAAGACTGATTAATTGTAATTTATAAACTATGGATTCATAAATGAAAGATCCTGTGGATTTATTAAAGGCAAATTCACGGCTCTAATCTGAACATGGGCCAAAGATCTGAATTCTAGAAATGGCATTGTTCGAATTTGACCAAGTGGTGACAAGAAACCCCAGATAAAACTGAATTCAATGGGCCTCAAATGGAAAAGTCTTGCGACTGGAGTTATGCAGAAAGATGGTCATGGATATTATGGGTCTCTGCAGGAGTTCCTCAAGGTTGGGTACTAGTTCCAACTGTCTTCAAATGCTACTCAATGATGAGAATGACTGAGATGGAGGAGCTCATTAATTGCAAGTGAAAGGAATTCCTGTATTGGAAGCTGCGCCATTTCCCAAGAACCAGTAGTCCAGCTAGTTGTTCTAACCTCGCCGCCACTCAGACCGTTGCCTCATAAAATATAACAAGTGGCGTCTCATAGAATCCTGGTGGTGATGAGCAGCAGTCTTGAAACCAGAATCTCATTGTTTAGCAGATGATATTCCAGAGGACATCAGAGATGCTGGAATTTTTATCATTTTAAGAACGCAGTCAAAATCCTCCTGTTGTGACTACTGCAGAGGGATCTCCATGATGTTTGCTGCAAGGATCGTCATCACCATTGTCCTGCACAACTGACTTGCCGGTGGCTGAAGCACTGATCCTGGAAAAGCAGTATGGAAAAGCAACATGATCTGCAATGGGAAGTAGCTCTGCAGTAAATACTGTTTGCTGAACATGGACTTTTTATGACTTCTGTGGCAGAAAGGGATTATGGAGCACTTCTCAAAATCAACTGTCGCCATCTCCATCTTACATTTGCTTCATGATGGCATGGAAGTGAGGATGCCACCCAATGGATTTACAATACAGCTAATTGTGATGCCAATTGGTGTAAATAAGGCAGAGTTATTGGTCAGAGACCCATTTCAGACATTCGTGCTGTAGCTTGCATCCAACAGACATTCCAGAGAATTGGAGCCAAAAAGTTGTTCATCCTTGGGCAACTGAATCCTTTGGAATCCGAAACCAAGGTCTTCCAAACCGCATTTCCATCTATAGTGTGCAGTTTGTGTTTATCCATATTCAGAAGCCGATATTATCCATATTCATTGTCGCATTCAATAAAGCACTGAGGTGGATGGGCCTTGTCTAAAGAACTGTAACAAGCAAAACAAAACTTTTCTCTATATCTCTGTACATGTGACAACAATATGCCTAAATCTCAGATAAAAGTCCTTCAACCAGCCCCTCTGTGTTACACCTCACGCTGACAAAGAAAGTTCACTAGAACATTTGGGCTGCTTCTCATTTCTCAATTATCACCTCTCAGTAAAGGCAGACATTGATGAAATTCACCATCACCTTCAGAACTTTTCATGGATTGCAATAAGGGAACATGTAGATCAAGACCTGGCACAAAGCCTATGATATAATGGGTATTACATTACATTTTAGTATGTGTGATTTTGATCCCTGCCCTCCCCTTCAAAGACCTGGACAATTGGAACAGGCGAGCAGTACATTGGCAAAACTGGCAGAGCTGTTACCTCACAGCCCCAGAGATCCAGGTTCCTTGAGAGACTCTCTGGTGCCTTCTGCCACTTGCACCATTTCCAGTTTCCTGATTACCAAGGCTCATCTTGTTCAGGGATATAATTTTTTTCCTTTTCACCTTATCCCACCTCAGGAGCGTCTGATGGCCTCCAATTCTTTCTTGATCAAGTCGCAGCCATACCCAATGCACTCATTCACCTGACTGAACTTATTCTCATATTGAACAACAACTCTTTCAACTCTACTCACGATGAATCAAAAATGGGGGTGGGGGCTGAATTGTTTATGGACTCTGAAGGAAGACACTGCAGCATCAAGGCAGTGGGAGGAGTAGGTTTTTTTCTGAGACAGGCAGAAGCAAGTTTTGCTAACATTTACAATTTACTGAGCACAGTTCTAAGCATTAAAGTTGAGCAAAAACAAAATACGGTATTTGCATTTTGTGACCTAATACTAATTGACTTGTGTATTTTCACATTTTCTGTTCTTCATTTCAGCCCATGTATAATTTACCATGTTTGCTCCAGAAGAAAGGGAGTAAAAGATATAATTCATGAGGTAATTCCTCCTAAATTTCCCTTGAAGGCAATTCAACAAAATTCTGAGTACTAAATCCAAGCCTATATTCTACGTTATTAAAAGACACACAGTGCTGGAGTAACTCAATGGGCCAGGCAGCATCTCTGGAGAGGATGGATAGGTGATTTCAGGTTGGGACTCTTCAGACTCGAGTCACAACCCGAAAAATCACCTATTCATGTTCTTCAGAGATGCTGCCTGACCCATTAAGTTACTACAGCACTTTGGGTCTTTTTCTTTTGTAAACCAGCATCTGCAGTTCTTTGCATCACCTTTCATATTACATTTTGGCTGGTTTAAACTTAATATTTGCCAAAAGAAAACACACAAGCAAGAGTATCCCTTTTAGACTTTGCTTGTTTTACCTTGAATACTGCAGGAGTTTGAAGTTTACAGCTTTTTTGTTCTATTCTTTGGGGTGTGGGGTGATTTCCATGCAATATTTGACATAAAATGAGGCATATTTAATACTCATGGTAGTAGGTGCAGGAGAAAAACTGCTGACAAATGCCATATGGTTATTTGAAATAATACTGGAGTTGATACTTAACAGGAGAGATGGATAAAAGAGTCATAGCATTTGACTTCTAGGAAGTACAATGCATTATTTTGTTACTAATTTAACCTTTTATTTTCAAACTTTCTTTTCTGGTAATCTTTGAATGGCACGCCAACACTGAATGGCTGGTGCTGAAACGTTCACGGTTTCCGTTTCAGTTCCTGCCTTTTGTCTGTTTGATTTTCCATAAATGCTGACAGATGCCAGAATGGAGATGTTATTACAGTGCTCTCCATTACCATGAACTCTGAACCATTCCAAAGTCAGATGTATTTTCTGTAGCTTTTATGCAGTTTGTAGTTGGCAATCTGTAGTTAATTGACTTGGAACTGATTTTCTCTTTTTTTTACACATAATTGCTGCAATATTTAACTACCTCTTAAAAAAGGTTTTAAAACTGACATTGTTTGAATGTGGTGGAAATATGCCCACCAAATGAGAGGATTGTATTAACTGCTGTGAGACCGTTCTTCACACTGAAGAAGCTTCGGGTGGAGACCCTTCAGACATGTTTTGGGTTGAAACCCTTCTGACCGAAGAAAGGTCTCGACCTGAAACATCACCCATTCCTTCTCTCTAGAGAAGCTGCCTGTCCTGCTGAGTTACTCCAGCATTTTGTGTCTCTCCAATACAAGACTGTTGAGCTTTCAAGTAAGTCAATAGGCAAATGTCAACCATTCTCAGCAATTGAAGTTTATTGAAGGTCTTGCCTAAGCATTGGGTATATTTCTTCATGATGATGGATCATTTTCACTCCATTGAACCAAATCTTTGCTTTGGATTTTGTCCCAGCTGATATGTGGAGGAGGGGTTTGAATTATAAAGAAGGCCTCAAGTGTGCATACTTCAGTTATTTTCTTATTAGTAGTTTCACCTTGACACAATCGCTTCAAGCAAATTCGTTCACACATTTTCTGTGAGGGCACAGTGGATGATTGCTGTTTATGGTATGCTACCAGAGATGCCAAGTGTCCCGGATTCGCCGTATTTAGTCCCGGCGAAATAACTTTTTTACGGTGTTCCGGCAGCCAAACATGCTGTTACGGAACACCGCCGCGCCGGTGTTCCTCCCGCGAGAACGCCGGCGCCATGTGTCCCCGGTTTGCCAGCCCGCGCGATCAGCGGCATTTTGCCGGGCCCTAGTGACCGCGCGTGCGCAGTGGGGGAGGGTTGCCGGGCCCTAGTGACCGCGCCTGCGCAGTGGGGGAGGGTTGCCGCGCCTCAGTGGCCGCGCGTGCGCAGTGGGGGAGGGTTGCCCGGGCCCAGTGGCCGCGCTGTGCGCAGTGGGGGAGGGTTGCGGGGCTCCAGTGGCCGCGCGTGCGCAGTGGGGGAGGGTTGCGGGGCCTGGCGCGATTTTGAGCCGAGCCACGCCCGGCCCAGAGCCTGGGCGGCGCCGGCCCGCGCGATCAGCGGCACTTTCTTGCCGCCCAGCCGGCCGCTCGCGGCAGCCCCATCACGGGCCTCCCCCCCACCCCCACCCAGTGCGCAGGCGCAGGACCGCCGGCAACCATGCCAAGTGCGCATGTGCCGCACCCGCCCGCCGGCAGCCCGCTGATCTGCACCAGTGCGCAGGCGCATAGCCGCCGGCAACAACCCCAGGTGAGTGTTACGGAGAGAAATGCATTTAACCCCATTTGTTACGGACAAATGGGTTAAATGTTACTGTGAACTAAATTTAGGGTTGGCATCTCTGTGCTACTAAGGGTCCTGTCTCACGGTGCGAGTTGATCCACGAGTGACCCGAGTGTGACTTGGTTGTGCACGAGATCCCAAGTTGATGTTCAAGTGTTTGAACCGAGTTCCCACGGGTATGGTATTTTGCCGTTTACTGCGATGTTCCAAGTTCGTCTCCAGAGTTAACCAAGTTCATCTCCCGAGCTGACAACGTCTCCTGACGTACTCTTGAGCTGACAACTTCTCCTGAAAAGTGACACAGTGTTTCTAACGGGCCCTTCGGCCCACCAAGTCTGCGCCGACCAGTGACACTAGCACCATCCTACACACGAGGGTCAATTAACATTTTTAGTTACATTTACATTTACTAAAATTTTCATTTTTAGTTACATTTTTAGACAAGTTATAACCAAAGCCAATTAGCCTTCTTCAGAAAAAAAATCAGATTTGAAGAATTGTCCGAAACGTCTCCTGCCCATATTCTAGCCGGGCCCACTGAGTTCCTCCAACATTTTGGGTTTTGAGTGAAATTGATAGGATTGCTCTGATAGCCACCATCAGGGCCGGTCCTAGGCCGATTGGACCGATTTTTCCAAATTTGGCCCCGCGCCCAAGGGGGGCACCCGCGTTAATTTTCCGTATTTCATATGGAAATACCAATTCGCTTTGTCAAATAAAGATTTTTTTTTTAAACATTCCCCGTATGGATTTTTTTACATGGAATACAAGCGCTGTACTAGTTAACAGCTAGTAGTTAACAAGTAGTTATGCAATTCGTCAACAATGCATCGATCCACATTCCTCAGTAAATGTGTAATTGTGTTTTAGACGAAGTATTAATGACGCTGCGTTCCTTTGAATACAATTCACGTGGCGTCATTAACACTTCTTCAAAACATAATTACATTTTACTCTGGAATGTAGATTGATGCATTGATGACACATTGAGAATTTCTTAGAACTCATCATCATGAGTACGAACTTTTTGGTGAAGTTCTTGGTGTGTAGGTTAGTCATTCAATTTACCTACCGACCCACGTTGTGTCTCTCCGTCTTTCGCTCTCTCCCTCCCTCTCTCGCGCGCGCTCTCTCTCGCCCGTTCCCCACCTCTCTCTCTAGCTCTCTCGGCATTCCCGGGTTTATTAACGTTTTGCGGTACACAAAAATGCTGGAGAAACTTAGCGGGTGAGGCAGCATCTATGGAGGGAAGGAAATATGCAACGTTTCGGGTCGAAACTCCCGGCTATTTCCTTCGCTCCATAGATGCTGCCTAAAGCCCTGCCCCACTGTGCGACTTCACCCAAGAGCTTCAAATCTCTGTGTAGCATCTCTGTTCCTATCTTCAAATTCCCATTTTGAAATATAATACAGTTTTCGACTTAAACATTTCGCAGCAGGATCACGATTCATCGATTCCCACACATTTTCAATCATCATTCGATTCGGTGTAATTTTCACACCTGGTTGATGTCGTTTTTTTTAAAGATACAGTACATTACAATTGCGAATTTTTTGTCGGAAGTTTTATTTTATTTCAAAATGGGAATTGGAAGATAGGGACAGAGATGCTACAGTGATGGCTGCATCTGCGCTTCCTTTCTGTTGGGGGGGAAGAGTCCTGACCCGTGGCGGCTCCTGATAAGTGATGTGTTCCCCCCTCGGGTGCTGCCTTGCCCGCTGAGTTCCTCCAGCACTCTGTTTTTTGTTTGGCTCTGAAGTTGAAGGTGGACCCCCCTGTGTCTACGTTCAACTCCCTGCCTGTGGTGGCTCAGCGGGACGGGCAGGGGCTCTGCGGCGAGGGTCATCCATGTTTGATTTTTTTCACGAGTTATCAAGTGGAAAAACTGCCGTTAGCGCCACGAGTGGACAAGTTGATCGCGCGAGTTCCGACGTTGCCGCTACGTTCCTGGTACGTGATCACCACGAGTGAAAACTCAGGGTCACTCGTGGGCCAACTCGCACCGTGAGACAGGGGTTTAAACCTGGCAAAACAAGTTTCATTCTTAACCTAATTTCACTCTTCATTGTAGCTGTAGATTTGGCAGTTCTAGCAAGGTAATTCATCTTTGTGTCACAAGTGTTTGTAACAAGACATCCAACCCTAGATCACTTCTGGAAAGTCAGCGTATGGATAATCTGAAAGATTGGGTTCAGTAACTTCCTACAATCAGAATTGGCTTATTAATATGTTCTTTCGGGCTATTGTATTCAAACGAGTTCCATTGACGGTAGACAATAGGTGCGGGAGGAGGCCATTCGGCCCTTCAAGCCAGCACCGCCATGCAATGTGATCATGGCTGATCATATAATTACCTGCACACTAACTGGATGTCAACTCTGAAGGCACACTCTCCTCGACAGCAAGGTGACAACAATTGAAAGTATCCATTGGAAACGGATGTCCAACTGAGGCAATAAACTATGCATTTGTTATTGAAGTTTGAAATGGAAGTAAAACTTGTTCTAAGAACAGACTGACCTAGGCAAAGTTTGCAGTTAAACATTGAGAAACTATTCAGCTGAAAATGTTCTTAAACTCACAAATAACTATTGGTTTTGCATTCTAACTGCAGTTTAGTAGGGATCAGAATTTATTATGTATTTTGATTGGAGCTTTTACTCAGCATTTAGCTATTTTATTGATTGGAAGCAGAGCAGTTTTGTAATCTAAAACATGTCACAAAGCATAAAATGGATCTAATATTGTGGAATAAAAAAATGGATCCCAGTCAAGGCATGTTTTTGCAGTGTGACTGGATCCAAAATTTTACCAGTAAGGGACAAATTGATATCATCCCCATTTTATGTCAAGTAAAGAACTGTCAGAAATGTAGTTAGGAGCCCCTGGTTGTGCTGATCTTACTATCTGCCATTGAAGTAATTTTGTGGGAAATTAAATGTGCATTGAATCGAGAATGAGCATTAATTAACAGCCGGTGATTCAAAATAAATAGGGTTCCATCTACTTTTGGTGTGCTAAACCATTCTTGCAATGTTCATTTGTTGTGCTTTGCTCATCTTGATTCCGGTCTCCTCCAAACAAAATGTGAAATTGATCCAAATCTGGTTAGAAGCTGCATCGTGGCGGTTAATCTCCTGAAATGTTATTAAATTGGATCCTCTGTTGCTCTCTGCCCGGAACCCACTCATGAACGTAGTTTTGCACATCTTTGGAATGTGAGAGAAAACTGGAGCACCCGGAGGAAACCCAAGCAATCACAGGGAGAACATACAAACTCCGACCAGACAGCGCCCACGGTCAGGATTGAACCCGATCTCTGGCGCCGTAACTGGATGTCTACACTCAAGGCACACTCTCCTCGACAGCAAGGTGACAACAATAGCGCATGTGTCCATTGTCATGGCTGAAGCTGCAGGGGAGGGAGATTCCCTATTCAATGACACACTGCACAAATAAACCTGTTTCTGCCTTGTACAGTGTGTCAGAGTAAGCTACCAAACAATTCCTGCAATTTGTTTTGAGGTTTTATAATCATGCAGGTGCACCTGTAAAGCAGCATGCAAAGCCCTATTATGTAACCTTCAAGCACTCCTGTCTGATCATTAGTGCACTGTATTAATAGTATCTGTTGGCATGTGGAGAATGTCATGGTGTTGAGAACCTGCAATTTCACAAGCTCATTGCAATACATGTCTATGTCAACGAGTTCCTCATACTCAATAGCTGCCTCAACTGCTCGGCTGCAAGATACACTGGGAAACTACATCACTCTTCGCTCTCTTCATTCAAGAGTCGTGTTGTGTCTTGGCTTTGCTGTTTGGGGCCTCACCTTGTGCTGCACACATTTTCTTTGTGGGCATTCCTCCGTCAGCAGGTCCCTAGTCTCGATCTCCTGCAGGGAAATGGACAGTTACTGCCTGATCCGTGTATACGAGGAACAACTAACCAATCTTAGAACTAGCTGCCAGGGAAGGTGGTAGAAGCATACATGATAGGGACATTTAGACAACACACACAAACAGACAGGAAATAGAGGGATATGAAGTGTATGCAGGCAGATGGAATTAGTAAAGGGGGTGTCCCACTTGGGCGACCTAATCTGCGAGTTTAGAAGAGTTTTCCCTCGACTCAAACTCGCAGCATGGTCGACACGTGGTTCTATGAGGTCGCTGGAACTCTCCTTCATGCTCGAGGGAAGTTCCTGAATACTCGTGGCTTCAGCTAGGTCGCGGAAAAATGTCCAGCATGTTGAAAAATTTCTGCAAGTAAAATTTGGTCGATATGGTTCTTTTTGACTCATAGTGCAGTGGAGTGGAGTTGCTATTTAGTTACAGCCAGTCGAGGGCAGCCATAGGCAATCTCCTTCGCTGACCGGCATTTTGGTTGGCTCATTGGAGTTTTCAGGGTCAAGGAAACCCGACCAGTAGGTAAAATGCCCGCTAAATTTTATTATACCCCCCTTCTGTCCCCTTCTCCTCCCCCCCCCTTCTCCTCCCCCCTTCTCTCCTTCCCTTCTACCCCCCCCTTCTGCTTCCCCTTCTTCCCCCCTCCTCCTCCCGTTCTTCCCCCCCCTCCCCCGCACTCTCTAAAGGACTTACTGTACACTGTGGCAGCTGTTTACCTTCCTCTTCATCGCACAGACAGCGCTCCCCCACTTTCCCTGGCCTTCGCGATATGTTTGTGTGTGTGTGTGTGTTTGTGTGGTCAGTCGATCCAACTCGCAGTTTCAACGCGGATGGTTGATCCAGTTCGAGGCTTTCCAGGCGAGTGCCCTCGAGCTTGAAGGTCGAAGACACCCTTCTTAACTCTTGGATTAGGTCGCCCAACTGCGGCGACCTAATTGGCGAGTCTATAAGAGTTTTAAAAAAATGTCATGTTGAAGACCTCCTTCGACTATGTTGAAGACTAGCTTCGACTAACTACGACTAGCTTCGGGAAAATTGGACACCGAATAGTGGAGAGTGAAGATGACCTCCTTCGTTCTCCTTCGACCTCCATTCGATTATGTTAAAGACTATATGACTACCTTCGCCTACCCTCGTTTACCTACGACTAACATGCCAACCCACTTCGACTAAACCTACGAGTAAAAAAAGTATTGATTTTTTTCTTATGGCGACCATTTTTTACTCGTGGGCATTTTTCAACATGTTGAAAAATACACCGCGACCTAGCTTCGAGTACACGGGGACTACTCTGGAGCATGAAGGAGAGTTACAAAGACCTCGGACCACGTGTCGACCATGCTGCAAGTATGAGGTAAGGGCAAACTCGCCTGAACTCGCGTATTAAGTCGCCGCAGTGGGACTGCCCCTTAAGATTAACATCATGATGGGCCAAAGGGCCTGTACTTGCTCTATACTGTTCTGTGTTCTAATCTTGCCACAATTCTCCGCTTGCCTGCGATTCTCAATGGGCTTCCCTTTGCTTGGTAATGTAGCTTGAATCCAGTTGAGCAGGTTCCTCTCCTTCACTGCATTTCACAACTGTTCTGGCTTTTCAAGTTCTTCCTCTGCCATTGTAATTTTCCCATTCAGTGCTCTTTCATTGTCTGCCTAGGTGATGTGTTTTGTGCGCCCCTCCTTTGCTCACATCATTTGCAAGCTTGTGATTCTGCATCTGACGCTTCCAGATACTTCCTCCCTCCACTTTCATTGAGTGTCAGTCTCTTTCCCCCTATTCACTATGTCAAATTCAAGGAAAAGCAAGTGATTCTGCAGGGAAAGATCTGTGTACACCATCTCTGTTCCACCAACTGTTGCAGTTGATATGGAATATGTTACTCCCAAGTGCTCTAACCCAGTTCTTGCCTGACTGTCTGTTTTTGAATTCCAAACACACATTTTGCAGCCTCTCCATTACCTTGGGCCACAAGGCAGCTGTTGACTCCTTGGTGTTTGTACACTTTTCTGGAGCATGTGCAAAATGAGCTGCAATTGTCCAGAGGGCATCTTATTGAGTCTATTGCAGTATCCCAATCTATTAAATGCTCAAAGCCAATAACAGATGCAAACGCACTGTAGTTCTTTGTTATATTGCCCTCTAAGGTATGGATACCATTAAACATGCAGCACTTGACGCCACTGTTAATTTCAATGATGTTCGCGTATTGGCAACCCTTCATCGGTGAGATTATTATGGGCCTGTCTCACTTACGTGACCGTCAAGTTGACGGCAGTCGCCTGAAAAACCTGTGCAGCTCGGCGGACATTTAACATTGCCGGTCGATTATCGTTGGTTCTAAAAACTGCTACTTACCTTTTTTCCCCCAATGAGCCAATGAAATTCACTGGTCAGCACCGGCTACAAACCTACGAGAACCTTCAACTTCCTGGCAACCCACTAGGACCATTATGGTCACCGCAATTTTTTCAACATTTTGAAAAATTATCGGCGACTAGAAGCTGCCATGGAGACTAGCGAGAATTCTCCTGCCGTGGGTGGGTCGCCATGAGGTCCTAGTGGGTTGCCAGCAGGTTGAAGGTTCTCGTAGGTTGTAGCCTGTGCTGACTGGTGAATTTCATTGGCGGAAATAAAACGTGAGCAGTAGTTTTCAGAACCAAGGATAACCAACCGGAGCTGTGTATCTCTAGCTTCTCATTCTCATGTCTCTCTGTCTCATTCTTACCCCTTAAAAGTTGTCTCCTTCTTCCCCCTGCTCTCCCCCTCCTCTTTTAAAGGACTTACCGTACATTGTGCTTTAGCCATCTTAATCACAGTGCCTGTTCATCCCAGTGTGCGTCTGTATCACCTTGGCTTTGCACCATGTGAATTTCACACTAGACAGTGCTCTCCCCCCCCCCCCCCCCCCCCCCCCCCGGCATGCCCTGTCCCCCGCCTGCATAATGGGCGTGTGTGTGTCGCCTGCCTGCCTGCCTCTCTCTCTTTTCCCACTCCCACCAGCCCACTGAGGATCTCCCACCATTTCCTGTCCTTTTTGGCTTCTTCACCATCCTTCACTTGCATCCATCTGCTCATCACCCACATCCAACCTTCTACCTGAGTTTCATCTTTCTCCTCCGTTTGCTTCACCTCACGATGCGTCGTCAAGGATGAGTCACACCCTGGCCAATCCCTCTTGGCTCCTCTCCCATCGAGCAAAAGATATAGAAGTGTGAAAAAGCACACCTCAAGATTCAGGGACAGTTTCTTCCCAGCTGTTATCAGGCAACTGAACCATCCTACCGTGACTAGAGAGCAGTCCTGAACTACTATCTACCACGTTGGGAATCCTTGGACTATCTTTGATTGGGCTTTACCCTGCACTGAACACCATTCCCTTATGTATCTGTACACTGTGAATGGCTCGATTGTAATCATGTGTTGTCTTTCTGCTGTCTGGCCAGCACGCAACAAGAGTTTTCCACTGTACCTCGGTACACGTGACAAACTAAAACTGAACAGCAAAAAATTAACGTTTCCTTGCTACTCCTTCACCTGGTTTCATCAGCCCATTATCCCTACATGTCTGTTTTCACCTATTAGTCTGTCTCTCCCCTCCCCCTCTCCTCGCCACCCTGTTCTACCTGCCTAACTTATAGAAAATGTATCTGTTTCTACCTATCATTAATGAGCCTCCATCTTAACACTCTCCTCCCCCTCTGCCACACCTCACCTGGTTTTTCCCATCACCTCCCTGTCTCATTCTTACCCCTCCCACTCACTTGTATGTACAAGCTGTCTTCCTCCAGTTACCTCGATCTTGATGCAGATTCTCGACTCGAAGTGTTGACGAGTTCTCTGCTTCCACAGATGCTGCTTGACCAGCTGAGCTCTTCCAGCAGTTTGCCTTTGTTCCAGTCCCCAGCGACTGTAGTGCCTGCATTCTGAAGCATTGGTATATTTCCTTGCCTCTCAGCAAACCCTGGACTGCAATCTGCTGCTGGAGTCACATTGTGTTTGCTTTCCAAATTGATGCCAGATGTCCAATCTTATCGCTATCGTAACAGCAGGCTGCCTGAAGTGGACAGATGTTATCGTGGATTCTCTAACATGGTAACAATACCCTCCGGCCTTTTGTGGGTATGACGCATAGTTTTCACACTTCCTAGGTTCCTGTGGTCTGCTGATTGCCCTCTGAAACCACCCTTAATGCCCACTTAACCAGCTCCTGATGGAGAGGACACAGCTGATTCTGCCGTTGTAACCTTGCCTAATAAAGTCTCAGTTACACCTTGAACTGACTGAAACTTGTTTATGTTTCCGACTTCTACTCTTTGCATTCTTTAAAAATAAGGCTTAGTTTCTCAAAGAGTCTGGCTTGCATTTGCTTGACACTTGACTTGCAACTTAGTTTGTCTTACATTCTCCCCAAGAAAGCTTCAAAAGGAAATGATCCTGTAAAGTCTGTTGCACTGACGATGTATTCTAGGTCGGGCAGGCCATGTTCCCCACTCCTCGAGGTAACAAAATGGGTGAGCAGATACAACTGCTGAGCCAACAACACAGTTGGATGACTGATGCAAATGGACAAATTAAGCGAAAATGATATTAATATTGTGAGTACACAAAAGGCTGGAGAAACTCAGCGGGTGCAGCAGCATCTAAGGAGCGAAGGAGATAGGCAACGTTTCGGGCCAAAACCTTTCTTCAGACGTGATGTTGTGTCAGATTAATATTGTGATGTTGGCTGAGTTAGCTTTCTTCCCCTACATGCCGAGGAGGACATGGTGGGTATGTTTTCCTGCTCTGCATTTTACAATATCTACATTCCATCGGCGGCCTCCATATTTACTCTCTTCCCACCCCCAATCTGGCTCCATCTGCCCTTTCTTCTTTGATAGCTTCCACCTGTCACTCACCTGCCTCTGTCTCCCTGTTCCACATGGGCTAAATCTGCCCGTTGCCTTTCACTCCTTGCTCAGTCCATCTATTATCTACTGGGCCCTACCTCTGCCTCCCCCTCCATATGCTGGATATCTTCCACCTCCTCTCCATCCCGATGCAAGGTCTCGACCCAAATTGTTGACAATTCCTGTGGTGCAACAGTAGAATTGCTGCCTTACACCGTCAGACACACGAGTTCAATCCTAACTATGGATGCTGTCTGTACGGAATTTGTATGATCTCCCCATGGCCTGCGTGGGATTTTCACCAGGTGCTCCTATTTCCTCTCGCGCACCATAGATTTACAGGTTTGTAGGCTAATTGGTTAAATTGACCCTAGTGTGTGTAGGATTCGGTTTGTGTGTGTGGGGATTGCTAGTCGGCATGGACACGGTTGGCCGAAGGCCTATTTCCACGCTGTATCTCTAAACGAAACTATCTCTCAACTAATCCATAGATACTGCTTAACCCGCTGAGTTTCCCTTGTCTATCTTCGGTTTAAACCAACATTTGCAGTTCCTTCCTACACATTTCAACTGTCCTCTGCTCCACTGTGAAATCTCCTCAAGGTATGCCTACTTTGAAGTTCTCCTCCACTCTCTGATGAGAGTTCTCCAACATTCTCTCTTGCTGCACCCCCTCTGTGATTCCTCCTGCTCTCCGACTCTACGGCCACCCTTTAACCTAGACTCGCTACCACAGCGCTCGGGCAGCTTACACCCCAGCGGTATGAATATTGACTTCTCTAACTTCAAGTAACCCTTGCTTTCCCTCTCTCTCCATCCCCTCCCTCTTCCCAATTCTCCGACCAGTCTGACTGTCCCTGATTACATTGTCTCTCTGTTTGTTGTTACCTTCTCTTAGCTAACAATGATCTATTCTACATTTTCCATGACCTCCACCCCCTTTGATGTCTCATTCTCATACCTTACACTTTCTTATCTCTCTATATCCCCCTCTCTACCTCCTGACTCTGTCTGAAGAAGGGTCTCGACCCAAAACGTCACCCATTCCTTCTCTCCAAAGATACTGCCTGTCCCGCTGAGTTACCCCAGCATTTTGTGTCTATCTTGAGTATCTCTGGTAGTTTGGTTTTTGCTTCAGAATCCAGCATCTACTCTTGTGCCTTCTACATTCTTCTGCATTGTTATGTCTATGTTTTCACATTCTAAAGGGCCTGTCCCACTTGCCGATTTTTTTTTTTTTTTTCAGCGACTGCCAGCGTCGGATCAGTGTCGCCAAAAGATTTTGAGCAATTCAAACTCCAGCGGCAACAAATAAATGTTGCGACACTTGAGATACGTCATACGTCGTCACGGCTGCATCACGCCGCAAATTTTTCAGTGACTTGATACGCCAGTCAATGATGCCGGCAGTTGCCGAAATAATTGCCAGGTGGGACAGGCCGTTAACTGTTCCCATTCACTCATTGAACACAACCTTGTTTGCAGTGTATCCCTGTGGTCATCTGGTTGTTGAAAAATCCCCAACCCCACCCAACCTGCAACTCAATGAGCTGCTTTTGTCTCCTTCCTGCTTCTGACAAACACGCTCTGACCTACATAACTAGCTCTTTCTCTTCCCACGGACGTGCCTTTAACTGCTGAGTATTTCCAGTATTTTTAGTGTTTTTAATTTTAGGTTTCCAGCATCTATAGCTTTTTGAGTTCCAGTTAATCTGATGTCAGCTATATTGTAAAAAAAGTCCTAACAGTTTAATTCTAAAGGAAATACCCCCAACACACTGATAACAAACATTTTGTTACTATTACAGGCCCACCACCGATTTGTCGGCACCCTTGGTTCCAGAGCCTTGCCGTATTATCTGTTTTTGCTGGACCAACAGAGGTCGGCCATGGAAGGCGCCAATGGGAAGAGATCTGCTGGCTCTGACACACCGATCGCAGTGGAAGTCCTGATGGTCGGGATCGACTGCCTCGCCCAGCCTGGGTGGCGCACGTCTGAAGGAGATTGCAAGTGCGCTCTTGTTAATTTGCTCGGAATAAAGGAGGTGCCGGACCACCTGTTGCTGGAAAATAGTTTGTTGACCAGTATTACCGTTAGATCATAGAACAGTTCAGCGCAGGAACAAGCCCTTCGGCCCACAACGTCAGCAACAAAGATGATGCCAAGACCAACTCATATCTGCCTGCATATACTCCATATCCCTCCATTCCCTGCAAACCCACTACAAAGTGAGGTGCCAATGTAGTCTGGCAGGCTGACCTGTACTGTGCTGAGGCCACCACCTCATACTACCCCTTGACCATGACCCCACAGACCTACACCAGGCCACCATCTCACTTACTCCAGCACTTTGTACCTTTTGTTGTAAACTCGCAGCTACAGTTCTTTGTTTCTAGCTTCTCCAGTTTCTCCTCATAACTGAAATGTTTCGTCGCAGGCAATATCCTGGTGAATCTCCTCTGTAAGTATGGTTCGGTATGTAGAAGTACCAGATCTCTGCAACTGAGTACTCAGCTACATTGTGCAATGTACTCTTTCAGGGGTAAATATCTGGGACAGACATTATAAACAAGTCACTTGCATTTATACGTTGCCTTCCCTAAAATATTTTACATCAAAGAAAATATTTTACATCAAAGTAAACGCCACCCATTCCTTCGCTCCGTAGATGCTGCCTCACCCACTGAGTTTCTCCAGCATTTTTGTCTACCTTCTTACATCAAAGGACTCCATTGGGAAGCGGCCGATTTGGAGGTCCAAGCCGCTGAGGTTGGCCTCCCGTTCCGACGTCGGAGTGCCAACATCCTGGCGAGCGGGCCTGAGCGGCGCGTTGCCCGTAGCGACGACTGCGGAGGGCTCCGGAGGCCCCGACCATGGGTGAACAACAGAGGAAGATGACTGACTTTGGTGCTTTCCCTCACAGTGGGGAACCTTTGATTCTGCTGTGTGGGGATGTTTTATGTTGAACTCTATCGTGTGTTGTGTTCTTTATTTTAGTGTATGGCTGTATGGTGATCCCATTTCACTGTACCAACTGGCGCATGTGACAAATAAATTTATCTTGTTCCTTTTATAAAGTGCATTCACTATTTTAATGCGTCTGCAATTCATCTACAAGAATCGCCCAATAATGACCAGTTGGGCGGCAGGGTGGCACCGTGATAGAGCTGCTGCATCACCAGCGTCCGAGGCCTGGGTTTGATCCTGACTGAGTGGAGTTGGTTCGTTCTGCCTGTGACCGCATTGGTTTCCTCCGGGTGCTCCAGTTTCCTCCCACATCCCAATGGCATGCTGGTTTATAGTTTAATTGCGAAGGAAATAGGCAACCTGGGTTCGAGACCAACATCAGTCTGATGAAGGGTTTCGACCCGAAACGTTGCCTATTTCCTTCGCTCCATAGATGCTGCCTCACCCGCTGAGTTTCTCCAGCATTTTTGTCTACCTTCGGTTTTCCAGAATCCGCAGTTCCTTCTTAAACATCTGCTCTAGGTGACGTTTTTCCACTGATATATATTGGTGTGGATACATTAAATTACATTCTTTTGCAGAACAGAGATGTATTGGGATGATTTTCCATCCACCAACAGATAAGACCTTGTCAAGGCAGCAGTTTGAACAGTGTTTTATTCCTTCAAATATTACCCCATAGATTTTCATGCTGACGTTTCTGGAAGAAGGACTTGAACCCACAAACCTCTGGCACAGATATTAGCGCCTTCTCACCGATCCGCAACCAGCACTGTCTGGCTCAGAGTCTGACTTTTCATATGCTCATGTGAAATGCACTTGAACAGTCTTTGTAATTACACAAGTTGTTGTGCTGAAAAGAATGTTAATATTCTGAAACTGTTTACAATAATTGTATCAATGGACTACATATTAATAAATGTTATACCCCTAATCAAAAATAGAAAGTGATAAACCTGGTAATTATAGACCAATTAGCTTCACATTGGTTGTACGAAGATGGGATGACATTAATGAACAATTAGATAAAGCCTAAATGGAGACTGTTAACATAGATTTATAAAGAGCAGGTCATGCTTGCCTAATTGAATTCTTAGATGAAATTACTGAATATAAGGCCAAGAGGAAGACACTTGATGTGGAGGGTGTGAATGTTAAAGGATTCTGCTGGGAAACATGTAGATTAAGGCTTATGCTGTCATAGATATAATGGGATACATTGTATTATATACAAGTAATTTCTGACAAATACACAAGGAAAAGGGCACTCTTGGATTGTCAAATTATAACTAGTTTTGAATCTTGAGGTCCTTCAGACTCCTGTCATTATCCAAGTACAAAACATTTAAACTTGTTGTCGAAGGATTAATTAATATACTTTTTTTAAAAGGGCAATTACTGGGATTATTGGCCTGTGATGGAGGATGTAAGGGAAAATAGACAAGCTAAATGAATGCGAGGAAGATCCGAGAGGTTATGAAACGTTGATTGGCTCCATATTGACCCGAGTGTAGGTGGGTGTCAGCATGACAGGATGGTGAGAACAGTTAATGGGGCTGTGAGAAGAAAAACACAGTTGGTGTTGGTGGAGGTGGGTGGGGGCAATGGGCTGCAGGACTTGTCTCCATGCAGTTTGAGAAAAAGGGATCTGACCCAAAACATCACCCATTCTTTTGCTCCAGGGATGCTGCCTGACCTGCTGCATTACTCCAGCACTTTGTGTCTATATTCTGTGGAGTTTGACTCTTGGCTGTTTCAAAGGAAGACTTAAGGTGTGCCCTCATGTTTGGGGGGGAGGCGTTTGGTCAGAAGGGATGTGTGGTGACGCTTGTTGGGGGAGGATAGAGTGGGAGTTAGCTTGGACTGAACTAGTTCAAGTTGCAACTGTAGTCAGAGGTTAAGGAGAATCTTACTGGCTGATCAAAGAGTAAGCTGCAGTGCATCTGTTTACTGTGAGCAGCTTTTTACCTTCAGTCATGTAGTTAGGAAGGAGTGACCTAGTCAGTCACCAGATGCCAGGGGGTTGGCCATTTTAGGAGAGGCTGCAGTCATGAAAAATGTGGTCAATCAACAAAAGGATATCCATTGGATTATTGGTGGATTGGCCCAAGAGATGACTGCGGGTACATATGGTTAAGGTCGTAATTTGGAATGGAGAGAGGGTATTGTAGTGTCAGTCATTGCACCAAAAATTCTGTACTTTTCAACATCAAGCAGAGGTAACTCACCACAGAATAGGAGCTACTGGTCGGATGTTATTCATTAATCCCTGGACCAGGCTCCTGACACCAGATGGTGGTGCACGACCAGCTCGTTGTAAACATAAAGGAGAGAAACATGGGAATATGAGGAAGATCTGGGAAGGGATTGATGTTGGAGGAAGAGATCAAGAATGTGGAAAGTAGTTAATATTTCATGGTGTCAGGATAATAAAATCTAACGGGCAGACAAGCTAAAAGATTACAAAGCCGGCGGACTGGACACATGTGCATTGTATTTAGGAGTTCAAGTCAATGTGGATACAAGTTAAATAACCTATTTTGAAACTTCCACATTTTTGTACAATAGGATATAGACGGAGAACAGTACAGCACAGCGACAGCCCACAATCTCCATGCCAACCATGATGTCAAGTTAAACTAAACTCCTCTGCCTGCTCGTGCTCCATATCCTAAAGTAATTCCTAAGACAGTTCTTGTTTCTTATGACCTGGAGTCTGACTTTACTTGCCCAATTATTTCAGGGTGGCACAGTGGCATAGCGGTGATGTTGCTTGTTAGAGTGGATTTGATCCAGACTACGAGTGCTCTCTGTACAAAGTCTGTATGTTCTCCCCATGACCGCATGTTTTTTTTTGTGTGCTCCGGTTTCCTCCCGCATTCCAAAGATTTACTGGTTTGCATGTCAATTGTAGGTTAATTGGCTTCTGTAAATTGCCCCTAGTGTGTAGGATGTGAAACTGGGTTAACATAGAACTAGTGTGAACAGGTGATTGTTGGTCGCCGCAGACTTGGTGGGCTGAAGGGCCCGTTTCCATGCTGTACCTTAAAATTGAATATATAAAGAAAGGCCAGCAATGGCCTAGCCTATGTGTTCTCATTTAATTGGATATACTATATTACTATATGCCGCCAAGTAGTCTCTGCTTCAGAATGACAGAACATTAAATACTCAGACCATGGATAAGGCAGAACACTTTGGGGGTAGATTTATTAAACAATAACCAGATGAACAAACTGTATCAAATATTGTAGTAGATTTACAGTAATTACTGACTACTATTCTTGGAACATCAAAAACAATGAAGGCACTGTGCATGATAAGCCTTGAAAACCAATTCCTTATGTGGTTGTTTGTTACCATGGAGCCTCTGGTCTGCCTTAATGCTGTTGGCTGTAGAGTGATTGGTGAGCTAGATAAAGGCTGCCAAATACAAGTCCACATCCAGCAGCTGCTGATTAGAGAGCTGTCTGTCAAGTAGACCACAAATTAACAAAGCCCTCTCCTCTCAGATCTAGTCAGCATATCCCGGGATCCTGCCAAGGAAAATCAAAACAATGTTTGCCTACATAAATGCTGCTGCCAGTTACAGGAGAGTTCAAAGACGATTGCCAGCTCCCGACAACAGACCTGTCAAAAAAGAACCACAAGCTATCACTTTCGAGCAGACCTGACTCAAACCTGTGTTGTCACACTGCTGAGAGAATGATAGTTAATGACATGGATGTCGGTAGAAAAAAGACACAAAATGCAGGAGTAACTGAGCGCGTCAGGCAGCATCTCTGGAGGACAGGGATAGGTGACGTTTCGGGTCGGGACCCTTCTGCAGTTCCTTGTAGCTACCTGGATGACAGGAAATGCATTTTCAGGATAATGTGCATTCTTCCGTAAATTGCAAAAGTCTGACATAGCAGCAAGCAGTGACTAATATGTAAAATAGCTGTGCAGGGATAAAATGGCAGAAATGTGACAACTACCTGAATGATAACTTGAGAGGAAGTGCTACATTGACAGTGGTGGTGTCCTCTGATTGAGACATTAAACTGAGACCCCCCACCCCCCAAGCTGCCGAATCAGCAAATTAATCGTTCAAGTCCTGGATTTTCTTGGCATTTTCACGTTATTCCATCGGGAGTTAGAGTTGTCAGCGATACTTTTCGAGCCTTCCAAGGAGCTAATTACAGTGGCACATTGATAAAGACCTAGGAGTAAGTTGTCAACACACTCAAGGAATGATGTACGATGTAGAAAAATCAGAAGGAAAGAAGAATTATTGTGAAGAATGTAATGTTTAAGAATTTCCAAATGCCACCAGTGCTGCCAACTGGAAAGAGATCAATTAAAGATCTTTTTTAAAAAAGAACTAGCTGCTAGCAGTGCTGATGGCGCAGGCAGTTAGTATGTGTCCTTTTCATCTTGTGACATGGCTTCAACTGTCTGGACAGAGAAGCTGAAAGCCTTCGTGTTCAGTTTATAAAACAGATAACGTGACATGATTTGGGTGGTTTTGATTGAGTTGCTAGAGACTAGATTGCAAAGCATTTTCTTTTTCCTTTCCACATGATCCGAAATGGACTCAACTGAGAGTATATCAAGTTTGTGATTTCGAGGTTAAATTGTACCAACTGTCAAATTAGATTGAAACTATGTTCTTTGTGTGTGCCGGCAATATTCCCACCAAAGATACTAGAGGAGCTCCTGGAAACGAGCCCTTCAGCCCACCTAGTCCATGCCGAACAGCGATCACTTTACACTGGTTCTATTGTACACGTTTGGGACAATTTACAGAAGTAAGTTAAGCTGCAAACCTGCACGTCTTTGGGAAGTGGGTGGAAACCTGAGTACGTGGAGAGAAAACACACGGACACAGGGAGAATGTACACACGCAGTACAGACAGCAGCTGAGGTCAGGATCGAACCTGGGTCTCTGGCACTGTAAGGCAGCAACCCTACTGCTGCGCCACCGTGCCCCCCTTAAAGACAATCATTGCACTGTGCAAATTTCAAAACTTTCCAACATAAACTGCTCAGATGTCCAAAGAACACCCATCATGGTTCAGTTTCGAGACACAGAAACCTGTTCTTCTTGGTTCAAGCTATTTATCGGGACGCTCTGCTGACAGGAGAGTACTTCATGGCAACTTCAAAACAGATCACAAACACTCTTCAATTCGCAGTCTAGTCAATGTTTGTAGAAGTGCGCACAGAGCTTGTGCAGCATAGCTTTTTAGTTTTAGATACAATGCGGAAACAGGCCCTTAGATACAATGTAGAAACAGGCCCTGCTCGTTAACACTGCCCTGCACACATTAGGGACAATTTTACTATTTATACCAAGCCAATTAACCTACAAACCTGAACTTCTTTGGAGTGTGGGAGGAAGCCGAAGATCTCGGCAAAAACCCTCGCAGGTCACGGGAAGAACGTACAAACTCCGTACAGACAGCACCCATGGCCAGGATTGAACCGGGGTCTCTGGCGCTGCACCTTCATTGCCGCTGTATCATGATGTCCTGGCTTTCGTGTTCAATTTCCTTCCCAATGGAGGCAAACGTGCCAAAGCTGCCTTCACCACATGGTAGGCCTGACTCGCCACTTTCATGGAACCATGCACTTGTACTCTCTGATCCTTCTGCTCTGCAACACTCTCCAGGGCTTCACCATCTATCATGCAAGTCCTGCCCTGGTTTGACATAATTTATTGCCAAAGTATATTTTTTGTGATCTCCCATGAAGCAATAGCCTATCTTTGCAGCCAGCGGCGAGTGCTTGATTATTCCTTGTGAAGTGCATGCAAACAGGTTTGCATTGGTGTTAATGGCTGTCACCCTCATAACCCTGATCAAAATTGACATGCCACGACTGACACCTAAATATCAACTACAAAGTAGTTAGGAATGTCACATAGGCATGAGGTGAAGTTACACCACTCTCCATCCATTCTCTGGATTAATGATCTGAGAAATAAAATATAAATTTTCACTTAGGAGTGCGATAGTTTACACCATATTAATAAGAAGCTGCCAGAGGAAGTAGTTGAGGCAGGCACAATAACAACAGACTTTTGGAAAGATGTATGGATAGGAAAGGTTTAGACGGATATGGACCAAATGGTTGAAAATTGAGTCACTTTGATGGGGCATCTTGATCAGCATGGAAAGTCTCTATAATTCCGAACAGCACTATGAAGGGCGTTGCATAAATCATCAAGGGATATGGGGAGAAGGCAGGCACGGGTTATTGATAGCGGACGATCAGCCATGATCACAATGAATGGTGGTGCTGGCTCGAAGGGCCGAATGGCCTCCTCCTGCACCTATTTTCTATGTTTCTATATTTACAATTATATGGTTCATGAGGCACATTTAAGTTCATTGTCTTTATTTCATCTTTCTCCATGGAATATATATATCATTGTTTCCCAAGAGTTGGCTGATTGTTGAGCAGGTGTAAGTCAATGACACAGGAGGGAATCATTTGATTGCTTTTGATTTGATGAAGCCAAACTCGAGTACAGTAGGTAGAGTGGTGGGAAAGATACAGAGTGCTGAATGTGCTTCTCATTATTGTGGCGTAACAGCTTCAGAGTCCAATGTCTGTAATGAGATAGGTTGGAGAATCGGACTGCACCCTTGCTTATGGAAGAACCATTCAGAAGCCTGATAACAGAGGGGAAGTCGCTGTTTCTGAGTCTGGTGCTGCATGTTTTAAAATGTCTGCATCTTCTGCCCGACAGGAACACGGAGGAAGAGGAATAGCCAGGGTGAGAATGGTGGTCTTTGATTATGTGGCCTGCTTACCGGAGGTAGCATGAAATATAGATGAAGACATTGGTGGGGAGTCTGGTCTGTGTGATTGAATGGGCTACATCCACAACTCTCTGTAATTTCTTGCGGTCTTGGGCAGATCTGTTCCCAGGCCAAACAGTGATGCAACCTGATGGTATGCTTGGTATAGTGCACCTGTAGAAGTTCGTGAGAGTCATAGGTGACATGTCAAATGTCCTCAGTTTCCTGAGGAAGTAGAGGCATTGGCGTGCCTAGTAGGTTGCCACATTAATGTGTGTAAGAAAGAACTGCAGATGCTGGTTTAAATCGAAGGTGGACGCAAAATGCTGGAGTAACTCAGCGGGTGAGGCAGCATCTCCGTAGAAAAGGAATAGGGGACGTTTCGGTTCGAGACCCTTCAGTCTGAAGAAGGGTCTCGACCCGAAACATCAATCAGTTTGAAGAAGGGTCTCAACCCGAAACGTTGTTCAGTCTACAGAAGGGTCTCGACCTGAAAGGTCGCCCATTCCTTCTCTCCAGAGATGCTGCCTGTCCCGCTGAGTTACTCCAGCTTTTTGTGTTTACCTTCAACTATTACAGTGTTACAATCAATCAGCCCATTTCATATTATTTCCCTTCAGGTCCCAAGGCTAAGGAATTTGAGAAAATTATTTTTTCTTGAAAGCAGGAATTTTGTCTCTCCTGTCCTTGAATTCCTTGCTTTATCTTTTTTAATATCTTCTAAGTAGTTATCCAATATCTTTTTGTATCCACCATCTGTTACCAATGTGCCAAAGTACTACACATCCCCTCTGTGCTTTGCATAAAAAGCTGCTTCTAATTTCATTTCCCCTAGTTTGTAACTAATGCTAATCTTGAGATCTTAATTTATCTGTGAATGGAAGCCATCCGCACTCATCCTTATTTATTATTTTGTAGTTTTGTGCACTCTATCATCTTTATTAAATCTGCACTTCAGTTCACCTGTAATCCCATCACCAATTCCCTGCTCTCTGGAATGAATTGTTTTACAATGAGAAATAATAGCTAAGGAGGAAAGAGTTGAGAATTTGAAAAATCTGGACCAGTTTCACGGAATTAAAAAGGCTTGACACGATTTAATAGAAGTTGTAAAATTGATGGAGGGGTAGTTTAATTTAGTTTAGAGGCAAAGCATGGAATCAGGCCCTTCAGCCCACCAAGTGCAAGCCGACCATTGTTCATCTGTTCACACTATTCTATGCTATCCCACCTTCTCATCAACTCCCTTCATGTTAAGGGCAAATTGCTTTTTAATATACAGGCCAATTAACCTGCAAGCCTGCATGTCTTTGGGGTGTGGGGGAAACCGGTAGGAAACTCACAGGGAGAACGCGCAAACTCCACACAGGCAGTACCTGAGGTTATGGTTGAACCTGAGTCTCTGGCGCTGTGAGCTCGATCAGCTGCGCCACTGTGCTGCCCTTAGATTGTTGCATTTTTCTCTAGATTGTTTATATTTTTCTCTATCTTTTCCTACTTTATAAAAAATTAAAAAAAAAAAATGTATAGAAACATAAAGTCTTAAATGTTAATATTAATATTAATAATATTATGAATGTACGTAAGAAGTATTTTTTATTAATATGTATTTACAACCAATAAAAAATATTCATCAAAAAAAAAAAAGATTAGAAACATAGAAACATAGAAATTAGGTGCAGGAGTAGGCCATTCAGCCCTTCGAGCCTGCACCGCCATTCAATATGATCATGGCTGATCATCCAACTCAGTATCCCGTACCTGCCTTCTCTCCATACCCTCTGATCCCCTTAGCCACAAGGGCCACATCCAACTCGCTCTTAAATATAGCCAATGAACTGGCCTCAACTACCCTCTGTGGCAGAGAGTTCCAGAGACTCACCACTCTCTGTGTGAAAAAAGTCTTTCTCATCTCGGTCTTAATCTGTGTGAAAAAAGTCTTTCTCATCTCGGTCTTAAATTGTTGCATTGTGTTTAAAAAGGAAAGACTATTGATATTAGTTGATCATTGCCGCCACAAGGAAAAATAATGAGACAACCAGGCAGATCAAGTAAGTGCACATCAGGGGAATTCAATGCTAAATTGCATATATTTTAATGCAAGGCATATAAGTAAGAAAGTGAATAAACCAGTAGTAAGTTTTGAAGATAGGCACAAAAAGCTGGAGTAACTCTGCGGGGCAGGCAGCTTCTCTGGGTGACGTTTTGGGTTGAGACCCTTCAGGCTTCAGAATTAATAAGCTTCAATTAATATGGGTGTTTATCATAGCGATGAATAAAGCATGGTTGAAGGACTGGGAGGTGTGGAGGGTCAATGAGTAATGGGGAGGACTTTAGACATTAGGGATGCCACGTGGAACAGAACCTTTGCCCACTGGGTCTGCACCGACCAGTGATCCCCATGCACTAGCACTTTCCTAAACAATAGGGACAATGTACAATTTTACCGAAGCCAATTCACCTACAAACTTTGGAGCGTGGGAGGAAACAGGAGCGCACAGAAAAAACAGTATTGAACTATTTGTAAAAGCTCCGGAGTGCTGGGCCTGCTGCTTCAACATCGCGGAGCTGTGGTTCGCGGAGCTCCCAAAGCGGGCGGCGCTGACTTCAACATCGTGGAGTTTTGGGGCCCTTTGCCTTGGGCCGCCAGCGTTGAATCTCCGCCCAGCGCGGCCTGTGGACTTCGAGAGCCGCGGGCTCCGGTAGGAGGTGGCCGTTTCGGATGTCCAAGCCGCGAAGGATGTCCTCCAGTCCCGACGTCGGACTTCCATCACCCCGGCGAGCGGGCCTGAACATCGGGACGCCCAAAGCGGCAACAGCAGGGGTTCGGGAGCCCCCCGACCACGGGAGGACAACAGAGGAGGATGACTGAATTTTGGAGCCTTCCCTCACAGTGGGAAACTTTGATGGGGATGTCTGTGTTTAAAAAACTATCGTGTTCTGTGCTCAATTATTTGTATGGCTGTATGGTGACCACACAGTACCAATTGGTACATGGGACAAATAAATAAATGTATCTTGTATCTTGTAAATGTATCTTGATTAAATGCTTCAGCATTGAAGAAGGATATCCTGGAAGATTCCCCAAATGAGATCTAATGGGTAAAGATTAGAGACAAAAACCGTGTTCTCACTTTGTGCGGTTGTTGACCTCCGAGCAGTCAACAGGAGATAGAGGAACAAATGTGTAGACAAATATCAGTGAGATACATTAAAAATATGGTTTCATTTTCCCAAATATTAACTGGGATTGTCATTAAAGAGACAGACGAGGTGGAATTTTTAAGGTTTGTTCAAGAGACCCAGGTTCGATTCTGAACTGATCCTTATGACCACATCAGTTTGCTCCAGTTTTCTCCAACATCCCAAAAAATTGCAGGTTTGTAGGTAAATTGGTTACACACACACATGCACGCAAAGTTGGATGAGCGGCTGCCTCGCAGCGCCAGAGACCCGAGTTCAATCCTGACCTCGGCTGCTGTCTGTGTGGAGTTTGCATGTTCTCCCTGTGACCGCGTGGGTTTCCCCTGGGTGCTCCGGATTCCTCCCACATCCCAAAGATGCTCTGTAGGGAAATTGGGCTCTATATTTAAAAAAAAAGTTGCCCTTGGTGTGCAGAGAGTGGATGAGAAGGTGGGATAACACAGAATTAGTGTGAATGGTTGATCGATGGTCAGTGTGAGCTTGATGGGCTGAAGGGCCTGCTTCCATGCCCGTGTTTCAGCACGCATGCACCCCTCGGAGGCATATACACAATGTAGAGGTGCACAGACCACACAGGCGCTTGATATGACTACAAAAATGCTAATATTAGGCTTCTTGACAAACAGGGAGACTGCCAAAAGTTAGGTTAGTGGAAAGAGAAAACAAATGTGGCGAGGTGGACTAGTTTTAGTAATTCTCGAATTTTGGGCATTGATTGTCAAAGACTGAGCCACCAATAATGGAGTCGTTCTTTTTAGGAGTAAACTAGGAATTCGAGTAAGTGTGGAGGTAACCCATCTCTGGGGCAGAGGTGAAAGCAGACCGGATATCAAAAGAATGAATGAAAATCTTCCGAAAAAGGGTTTATACTGTAAACTCTAGATATTCCGTTTGAGAATAATCTAACAATGGTACTGGAATGCTATTGAATACAACTCAAAACTATACCACTGTCTGAGTTTGCAATCTTCCATTCCTTATTATGGATGAGAGAACGACTCAGTAAGTGAGATCCAGACAAATTTTAACAGCAAACAAAAGTATCAATAGCAAAGTTGTTCTACTTATTATGCTGGGCAGACTTGGCAGGACTATAGAAAGCAAGAAGGTAGGGGAGGATGTGGGACTCAATTATAATAATAATATAAAATATGGGCACAGAGTTCTGAGAGTTGAAAATGTATAAAAAGCTACAAAGCTTTCTTTTGTTACAGACATGGTCACCAGGGAGGCTGTCAAACTGACTTTCAACTAAACACACATTTCACATAACTTCCTGCAAAACTAACTCAACATTTTATGCTTTTCAAATTGGGGGAGGTTGTATTTGAAACACACTTCTTTGTGTCAAGGCTATGAGGATACATGGTTCTGCTCTTTTTTTCAAGCAACGCAGATCATACTTGTGGGTTTCCAGTCTGAAGAAGGGTCTCGAACCGAAACGTCACCCATTTCTTCTCTCCAGAGACGCTGCCTGTCCCTCTGAGTTACTCCAGCTTTTTGTGTCTCTCTTCTGTGAGTTACATACATGTGTATCAAACGTGTGTGTCAAACGTGTAGTGTTTTATGCGAGCAAACTTTTGGTGCCAACTTTTAAAATTATTTTTACCATAGAACCCAGTCTTGTGGAACTCTCAGGAGTCTTGCAGTTTCTGCCTGCATTAGGCAGCAGCTGGACTCAATCAGAACTGCAGCTTGACTCTGGAGGGAAGAGGCACCATTGGGAGGATGCAGAGAGGGGCAAATGTTCTCATATTCCTCACGTTCTCTCAGAATGCAGAAGGTCATTCCATCTGTAGTGTCAGTTTGTAGAGCATCCATTGCAACCTCTTTCCCTTGCATGCCTCTCAACTTAGTCTTGACACTTCTGCTACAGTGTACAGTTGTAAGATGCTGTCAGCAATCACGTTCAGAAGTCACAGGAGCAGAATTGGGCTATTCTGCCCATCAAGTCTACTCTGCCATTCAATCATGGCTGATCTATCTTTCCCTCTCAACCCCTTTCTCCTGCCTTCTCTCCATAACATCTGACACCCTTATTTATCAAGAACCTGTCAATCGCAGCTCTAAAAATACTCAATGACTTGCCCTCTGTCAATCTCAGCTCTAAAAATACCCAATGACCAAGCACAGCTGTCCTTGGCAAATAATTCCACAGATTCACCACCCTTTGGCTAAAGAAATTCCTCCTCATCTCCTTTTGCAAGGTGGGTCCCTTTTTTTAAATAAGGCTGTGTCCTCTGGCTCTAGACTTTCCCACTAGTGGAAACATCCTCTCCGCATACACTCTACCCAGGCATATCACTACCTGGTAAGTTCCGACGAGTTCCCTCCCCCGCATCTTCATTCTAAACTCCAGCAAGTTCAGGCCCAGAGCTGTAACATACAGGCACATCTCTGGGATGTGAGGGGAAGTCAAAGTAACCTGAGGAGAAAGAGCAATGTGGTTGCAAGTGATGGTTGCGAAAGCGCACCAGAGGTCAGGATCAAACCTGGGTCATTGAGAGCTGTGAGTGGGCAGCTCCGCCTGCTGCACTCTGAGCTGCCCCACCGGGAGTCAAGGAAAGAAACCCGGAATGGCGTTAAAATGCAAGAGGCCCAACATGATGGTTGGGAGAGGGGGTGCTTTGGAGAAGAGGAAATAAGTGAGTTGTGCCATTTCTATGCAGTGTGGAATTGGAACTGAGGGGGATCAGCAGAAATAGCACGGCAGGTTGGAGCTATGTGGAATGCCAAATTGAACTGAGGATAGAGAATTGCCACTGGAGTTGATCTTAAGAGACAGGCCTATTGTTCATGGCAGTAACAATACAATACAATACGATAGAACTTTATTTATCCCAGGAGGGAAGTTGGTCTGCCAACAGTCATAAAACGCAACAAGATACGTACATGAAGTTAAAGTGACTCACAGAAAGTCCAGGATTGGGGATGTGCAAAGAGGGAGGGGGAGGGGGAGGAGGGAGGTGGGGGGAGGAGGGAGGGGAGTTAGTAATGAGGGAGGGCTGCTTTTCTGAATGGGTGGTCCTTTCAACTGGCCTGAAACACCTTCTGCGTTTTTAGGTTGGCGCAATAAGATTCTCAGGCACTCTTCTGATAAGCCGTAAAGAAGATCTTGCTGATTGTTCGACCTCTACTTTTCCCTCAAATGACGTTGTTAATAAAACAGGCTTCCTGGTCAATATGACATTGCTATGTTGTGAGGGCTTGCTGTGCACATGTTGTCTGCCGTGCCTCCTGCACTATAACATTGAGTAGACTGGCAACGTACAGAATTGGTTATAAACTGTGGGGCTTTCTGAGGATGTGAAAGGGACTTTGTAAATGCAAGCTTCTCCTCTTGGTGCGAGGAGGGCTTCCAAGAATGTAGGGGGGGGGGCAGCAGGTGGGGGGGGGGGGGGGGCCGAGAATGTAGGGGGACCCGGCATGGGGACTTGGTGGTGGGGGAGGGGGGGCTGCCTGTGAGAAGATAAGAGCGTTCGATTAACCTTTGTAACTTTGTTGATCAAAAACATGGCGATACAATCCGTTAAACTCATACTTGGTGAGGTGTGCTGTATGATTTTACTGGATTGTAGGCAAAAACGAAGACTTTCACTTTACCCAGGTACACATGTGACAATAAATATCATTGAATCTTCCTTCTGCAGTGATGCCAGTCATTGGAGGTGTTTGGGCAATGAGAACTTGGCAGAACGGGCAAACAGCAATACTAGTGTATGGAGCCTTGTTGTGGTAAACTATCTGCACAACAAAGTATCTCTGTGAAGAAGCGGAGAGGTTGCAGGAGTCGGAAGATAACCTTTGTGGTGGTAACGATGTGAGATGTGTTGTGAAAATCCCCCCCCCCCCAAAAAAAAATCAGTCCTTTTTTATTTTTTGTAATTTTATTTATATTTTTATTAGAAGCAGGGTACAAAAGTATAAACCGCGGCACATGACATAATACATTTATTGTACAGCTTCCATTTTAATTTTAACAAAGATGGAATAGAAAAAGAGAAAAAGAGCAAGAAAGAAAGAAAGTGAAAAAGAAAGTGAATGTGTAAGAGTAGAATCCCTAAACTATCAAACGCGTGTAGTCAAAGAGTGAGCAAGTAAAAACATTAAAAAAAATGAATAAAAAGACAGAAATGAAAAAAAAGGATAACCCCCCCAAAAGTGTTGATGTACCCGCTTCATTTCTCACCCACCCATCACCCAGTCCGTAAGTCGGTTTAATTCCAAAGTTGTGATGCACCACACTATCCTTGTAATGAATCAATGAAAGGAGACCATATCTTTGAAAATTGCTCTGATTTTCCTGCTAAGACAAGTCTCATATCTTCAAGATGTAGCGACTCAGACGTGTTTGTAATCCACATTTTAAGAGTTGGGGGAGATGTATTTTTCCAAAATGTAAGTATACGTTTTTTCGCCATTATCAGGCCATAATTAAGGAAACGTCGTTGAAATATTGATAGCTCAGAGCAGGATCCTGCTGTTCCGAAAATAATCAGTTCTATATGGGATCCAGTTTTGTTTTTAATAATTTTGAGAACATTTCAAAGATTTATTTCCAAGAGTTAAAATCAGTCCTTTTAAAGTGGGTTCTAAATGGGCTATTGTGATTTGAAAATTAAATTAACTTTTCTGGGGAGTGTGTCCAGAATGTATAAAAGGGAGCCGTCAATTTGTATAATGATGGGAGAGGAGAGTGTTTGCAAGGCATATACACACAATCTCAGATCTGCTGCCTGCAGTCCTGGCTGCGATGGTTTGGTTAATAAGATTGGGGCAAGTCTCGTACTAGCTTTGAGTGATTACAGTAAGTAATTACATTTATATTTTTTCTCCAAGCAGCAGATGGAGATTTTCAAGTACCAAGAAAAAATAAATGTATTCCCACATAACAAATGTGAAGCAGTTTTGAATGACACTGAGAAAATATCATTTTCAAAATGACAGTAACACATAATAATTATATTCACTGTAGATTTCAAAATACTGCAAAATCGACCAAATGTCATTCTATTTTCCGGGGAAACCATCTCCAGACATCAACAGAATGTAAATGTTATACCTTCAGTTTCTATGTTACTCTACAATCTTTGACGATCTGTTGATTTTTGCTGGATTAAAAAATAATTATGGCACAGAAGAAGGCCATTTGGCCCATCATGTGTAGCTTAGATGATGGGTTCAATGGACTCCTTCAGTGCCTAAACAGGTCTATGATTCTATGGAAGGAATTGCTCAATCCACCTGTGCAGGAAGGAACCGCAGATGGTGGTTTAAACTGAAGATAGATACAAAATGCTGGAGTAACTCGGCGATTCAGGCAGCATCTTTGGAGACAAGGAATGGGTGACGTTTTGGGTCAAGACCCTTCTTCAGACTGAAGAAGAGTCTCGACCCGAAACATCGGCCATACCTTCTATTCAGAGATGCTGCCTGACCCCCTGTGTTACTCTAGCGTTTTGTGCTTGATCCACTTCCCTGCCCTTAGTACCACCTCTGTGAGGAAAGGCCCCAATTCCTCATCCAGGTGATCATCGATTCTGCCCACTCCTCCCCTCTCAGGCAGTGAGTTCTAAACTTCTCCAACCCAGGCCACAATCTTATAAATCTCTCCTGCACTCTCTCTGGAACTACTAGTTTTCCAGTAAAATAGTGTGGAGACCAGCACTAAGCATTCTACCTATGACTACAGTTCTTGGTTGATTTCTGTGCCTTAGTTAATTAAGTTAATTAACCTCAGTTAATAAAGGAAAGCATCCCATTTACCATTTTATCTCAAAGTGCTGGGGAAACTCGACTGGTCAGCCGGCCTCTGTGGAGGGAATGGACAGAGGATGTTTAGGGTGGGGACCTTCCAGACCTGAACTGTCGTCTCTGTCCATTTCCTTCAAAGATGCCGCCAGACCTGTTGAGATCCTTGACCACTTTGTGCTTTGCTCAAGATTCCAGCATCTGCAGTTTCTAGTGTCTACCATCTTGTGTCCCTGTCCTGTTACATTTAGGGTCTGTCTTATTCTTGCCTATGGCGTGTACATCCTAAAGTTGTAGAACAACTTGTTCTATTTGATGCTATTTGATTGCATTCGTCGAAACAGGGCGAACCACATGAAGGTTGCAATCTTCCACCCCTTAGGGTCTGTAAACAAGCATGATTCCTCCAGCTCCTCTACACCTAGTTTTCAATCAATTTTAGTATATTCCCCTTGCTATTTTTGCTCTCTCTACATTTCTCCTGTTCCCATATTTGTGCCACCTGTCCATTGCATTGATGTCTCTTCCAGACAGGAGACAGACATGGTTTAGAGACACAGCATGGAGTCAAGCCCTTCAGCCGTTGACCATTCCCACTGGTTTATGTTATCCCACTTTCACACCCACTTCCTACACACTAGGGGCAATTTTATGGAGGCCAATCAATCTACAAACCCGCACATCTTTGGGACGTGGGAGGACACGGACAAAACCCACGCAGTCACAGGGAGAATGTGCAAACTCCACACAGACGGCACACAAAGTCAGGATTGAACTGGTGTCTCTGGTGCTGTGAGGCAGCAGTTCTATCAGCAACGCCACTGTGCTGCCTTGCAGAACCCCATTGCCGGCAGTTCCCCGTCACTATTACGCTGCCACAGAAGTAATTTCCAATCCAACGTGCATTGTCCATTGCATTTTGTAGGTTTTAAATTTTCGAATCACTCTTTCACATGAGACTTTGATAAACACAACACTCGCACCCAAATGGACGACATCAAATGTGGTACTTTTCTTGATTGACCTTATTACCACCTCAAGAATTCAATCAAGTTAATCTGGTACGAAGTTGCCTTTACTTCCACAATGATTGAGGGAATGATGGATTTGTTTGTGGTTTGCATTACAACCGTTCCCATGTCATTTACAGTGTAATTGCCTCTTTCAGCCTAGGTTCATGGCTGTGAAGATTTTTGCAGCAAGTGGTCAGCTTATATTTCATTGGTTATGTTGTTTGCATAAATATCCGTTTTTTTCAACGTGACGCTTTCCGCACAAATGTGTAAGAATTCTACTGAAATATGACTAATTAAAAATGTTTGACGGGGTAATGTTCTGTTTTATGAAGGCGAACATAAAAGAGGAACCTCTATTAACAAAGGCTCCAAAATATTGTTACTTTGTAGTCAGAAAGATAAAAGCATATTATCTATAATTCCTGGGGTAATATTTTGCTGCGACTCTGGACGTTAGACTGGAAATTGGATCCATTTGCATTGTAAAAGCTATTTTGCACGTTAGATCAGGCATGCAATTATTTCTCATTTGAGCTGCAGTCATTAGGAAATTAGCCCAAGGAATTTCTGGGTGGCTTTCTTCAGTGCAGCTGATAATCTTTGTCACACAGCCAGTTGCACCATGAATTTTTCCCTGTCAGAGTGTTTGTGGAGGGAGCCTGCAACATTTGTCACAAAACCAGAGGATTTTTAGATTTTAGAGATACAGCATGGAAACAGGCCCTTTGGCCCACCCCTGTCCGTGCTGACCAGCGATCACCCTGTACGCGAGCACCATCCTACACACTAGGGGCAAGTTATAGAAGCCAATTAACCCACAAACCTGTACGCCTTTGGAGTGTGGGAGGAAACCGGGAGCACCCGGGTGAAACCCACGCGGTCACAGTAGCTACACTGCTTTGTCACTGTGCCGCCCATGTAGGCTACCATCTGGAGGGCAATAATGAGTTAATTGTGAACTCTGCATCGAGGTGCACACAGAATCTGAAGCAGGACCACGCGAGTAAAGGGCCTGTCCCACTTGGCGATTTTGCCGGCATCATATCAGTGTCGCCAAAAGATTTTGAACATCTCGAAATCCAGCGGCGACAAAAAAATGGTTGCGACACTTGAAAAAACACCGCGTGTCACACATCACCACGCCGCGTCATACGTCGTCACGCCGCGTATTTTTCGGTGACACGATACGTCAGTCAATGATGCCACAGTTGCTGACGAGATCGTCGAGTGGGACAGGCCCTTGAATGCACTTACATGAAACATAGAACAGTACACACCCTTCAGCTCACAATATCCATGCTGAACATGATGCCAGGTTACCCTAATCTCCTCTGCCAGCACTTGATCCATCTCCCTGCATATCCACATCACGGCCTCCAAATATCTTAAATGCCACTATTTTATCGGCCTCTACCAACACCACCACCACTCTTTTTATAAAAAAACAACCTGTCCCATGCATTTCCTTTAAAATTTCCCACTCTCACATTAAAGCTACGCTCTGTAGTTTAGTGGTAAATACTAGAGCTCAGGATTCAATGGACTTCTGAGCAATTCTGGAATATTTTTCAGGAGACTGGGCAGGGATAGTGCTTTGCAGTGCCCACTTGCTGCACCAAAGAGTGTAAACTCCAGTTTCTAGCCACTTTTGTTCAAGAGTTGGGAGCTACACAATAATTAGAACTGGATTTACTTTGCTCCAGCAAGGCTGTTTCGTCACCTTAAGTGTGATGCTCATTCCTGTTCTTTGGCAAAAAAATAAAGAACCAGCCTAATGTTCCTTCAAATACATCCAAGAGGAATTACTTTTGGCAACTCCTTTGTCAGTGCTGACAGAGTCAAGCACAATTGAAAGTGAAAATAATGCCGGCTCAGGAGCAAAATGGGAAGTTAGAGATGAAGCAAGCCTGCTTATTCTTTAGGGTTTAGACAGCCATGTCTTTGAGATGAAAGGGATAAGTGCTTGTCCTGGACACACACAGAGGCTTTCATGGACAATTGAGTGGAACTGATAAACTCATGTAGATAACAACATTGCACTTGTATATATCTGTATAATCTAAACTGCCCGAGTTAAGCATGTGGTCTGTCTCAATTGATAAAGGGAGTACTCTGCTGACTCATACAAACCAGGGAATTGCACGCTCTGTTCTCACTCTGTGTGGACTTAGCAAATCTCAGTTGGAGGTGGAGAAAAAGGGATGGTTTTGATGGAATTTGCTGTGTTTAGCCACTGCAGCACTGAGCTTTGAAAGAAAACCTAGCAAAAGCTTCTTTGCCTGATCGCTGCCCTTTAACTCTTGTATGCTTGTGGATATTAAATGAGAAAAATGTCTTTAGCTGTGACACTTCTCGCAAGTGATATATTTACTTCATCCACATTTTGTACTTATTAGGATGTATTCTCAAACATATTTTACTGTTTGGACTCTAATACCATGTTAAGCTCGGCCATTTCTCATCATTAAGAAAATGGTTTACAGCCATTTTCCAAACAAGATAAAAGAGATAAGGCAACAATTTATAACTTCACAATGTTAATATTGTTAGAGTCTCTTCGTATTAGTGCCATTCATTAGTTGGTATCATAGCACGATCGTAATGTTTCATGCTAAAGCTTTCTTTATTTTTATATTATCTTTATTGCTGCCAAAGACAGGATCCGGAAGTCCGTTTAGCTGGACTCTCAAGAGTCAAGAGAATCTAGAGACAAAATTGTTTAATTATCGAGTCAACCAAAATGGAGCAATGAAATTTGTAGTTAGAGCACATGACTCAATAGATGATCAAACAAACAAACAAAGCAGTTTAATAAATTAAAAAAAATAATAATAATATTAGTGCAAATGCAAAACAAAGGCCTGAAGTCCTGAGTGCAACCAAGTTTGGAGTTTAGTTGGTGCTTGTAGTGTTCAAGGTTGTTTGAAAGAAGCTGCTCCTGAACCTGGAGATCATGGTTTAAAGACCTTCCCGATGACAGGGGTGAAATGAGAGTGTGGCCAGGATGATGTGGTTTCTCTGATAAGGTAGACACAAAATGCTGGAGTAACTCAGCGGGTGAGGCAGCATATGGAGAGAAGGAATGGGCGACATTTCGGGATGCTGGCTGCCCTTTTGAGGCAGCGATCCTTCAGAACCCTTCGATGGTGGAGAGGTCAGTACAATGGTGATGAGCCAGGCAGTGTTCACCATTTTTTGTTATCTCCTTTGTTCCTGGGCATTCGTTACCAAGCCAGGCTGCGATGCAACCAGTATATACTCTCTACTGTACACCCATGGAAGTTCAAGAGTATTCGTCAACATACCAAAGCTTCTCAATCTTCTAAAACCCCTGTCTCACTGTGCGAGTTGGCCCACGAGTGACCCCGAGTTTTCACTCGTGGTGATCACGTAGCGGGAACGTCGGAACTCGCACGAGCAACTTATCGACTCGTTGCGCTAACGGCAGGTACTCGGGAAACTTGTTAACTCGTGAAAAAAATCAAACATGTTTGATTTTTTCCACGAGTCAAATTAACTGTTCAAGTTAAAAATGGAAACATTTAAACTCGTTGTAATAACGTAGTGGCCCGTGCGTTTATCTTAGTGTCTCGTGAGTCTACCGTGGGAACTTTAATAATCTGTTCTTTTGCTCGAGTAAAGACTGAACCAAAGATAGACACAAAATGCTGGAGTAACTCAGCGGACCAGGCAGCATCTCTGGAGAGAAGGAATAGAGTCGAGACCCTTCTTCAGACTTACCCGAAATGCCACCCATTCCTTCGCTCCAGAGATGCAGCCTGTCCCGCCGAGTTACTCCAGCATTTTGTGTCTATCTTCGGCCTTTCTGCCACTTGTCCTTTATTACTGAGGCGCCTGCCCCGTGGCTTCACTCTGTCTCAATGAACGGCTTAAAGACCTGCGAAGGGGCAAGTCTGGGGTGGTGGGTGGGATGTGTCCACGTGTGATGGTCCATCCACCCCCCCGGGGCCGAGAGTGTGGGATTGGGAAGGAACTGCAGATGCTGGTTCACACCGGAGATAGACACACACAATGCTGGAGTAACTCGGCGGGACAGGCTGCATCTCTGGAGCGAAGGAATGGGTGGCATTTCGGTAAGTCTGAAGAAGGGTCTCGACTCTATTCCTTCTCTCCAGAGATGCTGCCTGGTCCGCTGAGTTGTGTGTGTGTGTCTCTCTCCCTCTCTGTCTATCTGTGTGTATCTGTGTGTGTGTCTGATGTCGGGTCCCGGTGGCCGCTCAAAGTCACCGAGCTGCCTCATTCCTCTGAAGTGGTGGCCAGCTGCTGTCTGTGTGTATCTCTGTGTGTGTGTGTGTGTGTGTGTGTGTGTGTGTGTGTGTGTGTGTGTGGTATTGTGTGTGTGTGTGTGTGTGTGTGTGTGTGTGTGTGTGTGTGTGTGTGTGTACTGTCGGGTCCCCGGCGGCCGCTCAAATTCCTCTGAAGTGGTGGCCAGCTGTTGTCTGTGTGTATCTCTCTCTCTCTCTCTGTGTGTGTGTGTGTGTGTGTGTGTGTGTGTGTGTGTGTGTGTGTGTGTGTGTGTGTGTGTGTGTGTGTGTGTGTGTGTGTGTGTGTGAATGTCAGTCACCCGAGCTGCTTCCTTTTTTAAAATTATTTAAAATAGAGATCCATTGCAAAAAAGTATTTAAAAACATAAAACAACAAGAAATGCTTGGTTACTGGAGGATGCGCATTTTCCCATCCGCGCTGAAATAACTCAAAACCACAGGATGGAGATGTATTTTAACATTGTTGCTTTATTGGTTGGCTCAAGAGTAACGGGAGAGGAACTTGCTAACTCGGGAGAGGAACTTGCTAACTCGGGAGAGGAACTTGCAACATCGCAGCAATTACATACCCGTGGGAACTCGGCCACACACTTGATCATACACTTGCAGTCTCGTGCGCAGCCACGAGTCTGTCACTCGGGGTACCTCGTGGGTCAACTCGCACAGTGAGACAGGGCCATAAAGATGCATATGTGTTTAGTTTGGTTTAAAGATACAACATGGATTTTTCGGCCCACCGAGTTCGCACCGACCAGCGATCCCCGCACATTAACACAACCCCACACACACTAAGGACAATTTACACATTTCAAGCCAATTAACCTACAAACCTGTACCTCTTTGGAGTGTGGGAGAAAACCGAAGATCTCGGAGAAAATACACGCGGTTACGGGGTGAACTCCGCGCAGACAAGCACACATAGTTGCGATCGAACCCGGGTCTCCGGCGCTGCAAACGCTGTATGGCAGCAACTCTACCGCTGCGCCACCGTGCCAGCCAGTTGATGGGCTTTCAACATGATCGCCTCAATGTGCTGGGTCCAGAACAGATCCTCAGTGACATGTACGCCCAGGAACCTGAAGTTGTTGACTCTCTCTTACCACTGACCCATCAATGAAAAGTGTGTGTGGATCATTGATCTCACTCTTCTAAAAGTCAACAATCAGCTCTTCAGTCTTACTGGCAATGAGAGTATGGTTGTTGTTCTGGCACCAATCAACCACACTGTGGTTTCATTTCACACGTAGAACTATTTCAATCAATTTAGTTTAGCTTCGTTTATTGTCATGTGTAGCGAGGTAGCATGAAAAGCTTTCTGCTGCATGCTATCTGGTCTGCGAGAAGTCTATGCTTGATTACAATCGCGCTGTCCACAGTGTACAGATACAATTTAATTCAAGTCAATTTACGTATCATGCTACAAAAATTAAGTGCTTGTCCATAACTATCCAATTAGAATATCCATGATCACTAATTATGCTGCCAAAACCAATTGGGCTGAAGAGGCATCCCAACCTGAAACATCGTTTGTCCGTGTCCCTCTACGGATCCTGACTGGCCTGCTGAGTTCCTCAGTCAGTTTGTTTTCTATTTCAGATTCCAGCATCTGCAGTGTCTTGTGTCTCCGTTAATCATGTTTCATTGGGATTTGTGTTTTTCTTTCAATTATTTTCCCTTCTATGTGTGTTCCCTCCAATTTCCGTTCTGCAGACATTAGACTTCCTACCAGTTTTGAATCTATTTTCCGCCTTCTCTCCAATCAGCGAGCACCCTCCTACCCCCCGCTGTGTTGATGCAGTCGCAAGGCTGTGGGGTTTGCTACTGTCAGACATGCTGAAGAGCTACTCCACAATGAGAAATGAGCAAGGGCAGTGGAAATAATTAATCATAACCTGCCTCACGTCGCTGATTGTAGCTTGTTTAACCCAACGTGGCTGAGTGGGTTTCAGATGGAGGTAACAGAGCAGGTGTGGCCGACAGCTGCCCATGGCTATTTCTCATCTCAGTTCACTCGCTGTAGGAAGCAACTGTAGATGTTGGTTTCAAGCGAAGATAGCCACAAAAAGCTGGAGTAACTCAGCGGGACAAGCAGCATCTCTGGAGAAAAGGAATAGGTGATGTTTCGGGTCAAGTCCCTTCTTCAGCCCTTCTCGACCTGAAACATCACCTATTCCTTTTCTCCAGAGATGCTGTCTGACCCATTGAGTTACTTTCCAGCTTTTCGTATCTATCTTTGGTTCAAACCAGCTTCCTCCACTTGCCCCCACCTCTGCCCAGCTTTCCACCTTGGTCCTGCCCCCACCTCTATTCCAGCTTTCTTCTCCCCTACAACAATCAGTCTGGGGAGAGGTCAGAGGTCACAACCACCTCCTTCGCCCCCCCCACTCACTATAATCAGTCTGGGCAGGGAATCTCAACCCGAAATCCCACGTCACGTATTCTTGGACTCCACAGATGCTGCCTGACCTGCCAAGCAACTCCAGCACTTTGTGTCTTCTTTAGAACTGATCGATGCTTTAACTGCTAAGAAATAGCAACATTTTCTGTCACATCTTTTCTTACTTCAATTGATAGCATTCAAACAAATGAAGTGGGATAACGGAGGATGAATGCAAAAATCAACCATTCAATGCAGCGAATGCTTGTCTATTAATGGTGCATTCACAAGCTATAAGCTTCAATTATCTGAGACGGACAATAACTTGAAGGCTGAATATTTCACCACAGAAATGCCTTGTCTGTTCACGAGCTTTCCTTTCTGTGTTCATTGTGCTCTGGCCACGTTAAGTAGGGAACTCTTTTTATAATTAATTTAATTTTCATAAATAAATATTAAAAAAATACTTTGAATACTTTCCTTCATTAACATGGCCAACATGATTGGAGGTGTGCATAACTTATGTTCCCACATGAATTCTTTTCCGATATGCCAGTCAAAGAGTCAATTCAAATTATTCTGGGCATTTTATGTATCACTCTCTCATTTAAGCTACAGAAATGTAGTGTTGGTGTGAAGCCAAAACCATTCCGCATTGATGTAGGGTGACCAAACATCTCATCTTTAATGAGAATGCCAGTAATTAGGCCATAACACGGATGACCTGACATGTTAAGTTGCAATTTGTCTTATAGTTTCTAACCCAAATGACCGTTGCACTTCACAATAAAAAGGGCCTTTCCCATTTAGGCGATTTTTTAGGCGACTGCCGGCGACGGTCATAGTGGTAGCAGGTCGCCGAAAAACTGGCGACTGGACCCGTCTATGACAATGTCTACGACAAACTGCAACAACCTACTACCTAGTCGATGCCAAGCTACCGACAACCGGCGATTTATTAGGACGTCCACCTACGACCACACCTACGACAACCCACGACCACACAGGTGACAAGCTACGAACCTGTCGGCAACAACTGATTACCGCCAGCTGACGTAGGTTGACACAGGTAGTCACGAATGGAATTCGCCAAAGTCAGCACCGGCGACAACCTATGTCACCTAGTGACAACCTATGACAGCACCTACGTCAGGAGAAGTCAAACTACGCTCATTGGCGTCAACCCACTGTCGCCGAAAATGTTTGAACATGTTGAAAATCCAGCAGCGACCAGAAAGACGCTATGACACTTTGGGCGACCGAGGAGACTACTCACGACCATACAGGCGACACCCCGGCGACCGTGTGGCTACAGCCTAGTCACCTAAAATATAGCCTAAGTGGGACAGGCCCTTAACTTGATTTTGCCAAATGATTATGTTCCTGAAGCAAACCTCACGCTGTACAAAGTAAAGGAGGAGGTTTAGTTTAAGTTTTAGAGATACAACATGGAAATAGGCCCATTGAGTCCACACCATCCATTGATCAACCATGCACGCTAGTTTTATGCTATCCTACTTTCTGGAAGCTGATGATTGTAGCAAGTCGAAGAAAGCGGTTGGGCTGCCCTGCCGCAGAGTGCTAAAGGGCGAGAGCTCAAGGGAGGGCAGGAGATATCAGAGGGGGGAGAGGAGGTTGGAGAATTGGGGGGGGGGGGGGGGGGGGGGGGTGAAGGAATTCAGAAATAGAGTGAACGGGGGTGATAAGGGGGTGGGTGAAGGAAATCTAAATACTTTTACATTATGCACATACATATTGGAAAAGTATCTACCAATTTGTGAGGCTTGGATAAAAGATAGCAGCACATGGTTTCTACCTCATTGACCGGACCTAGGCAGAATTATTTTGAATTGCAAAGTGCTTCCCACAGATTTTTATTTCGGAATGAAAGTGCCAACTTCTATGAAAAACATCTTTCATGACTCTTGCACCAACTTGTGGCCTGCCTTTGCTTGTAAACAAAAAATGTTGTCTCTAAAACAGGAGAGTTTATTGAAAATTGGCAGTGACTGAAGATGCAATGTAAACCTATACCCCTCTTCAGGAAAACATTGCAGCAAAACTCAAAGAAAGATTGCTCACATCAGAATTGCGTATCGTGTTTGGTTGAGGATAGTGATATTGGGGAAGGGGAATTCTATGATACATTTTCTCTGTAGAATGTAGTTAACGAGATTTATGCAAACCAATGTTTGAGTGGGTGTTGTTCAGGAATAGAATTAGGCCATTCGGCCCATCAAGTCTACTCTGCCATTCAATCATGGATGATCTATCTCTCCCTCCTAACCCCATTCTCCTGCCTTCTCCCCTTCACCTCTGACACATGCTGGAGTGGATTGAGACAGTAAAGCCACTTGCCGAACAAGAATCACCACTCCAATAGATAAGAACCATAGCTCTTGATGAATATGGAAATATCAACCACATTGGCACCGTGGTCACGAAAGCACGCCAACACCTTAGCCTCCTCAGAAGACCAAGGATATTTAGCATGTCGAAATGACTATCATCAATTTCCACAGAAGCACCATAGAAATCAACCTATCCGCGTGAATCAAGCTTGCCCAAGACTGCTAGAAATTGCAAAAAGATGTGAAAGCACCCCTGTTCATCATACAAACCTGCCTCCTCCCGATCCAACTCCATCTACACTTCACATTGTCACAGGAAAGCAGCCATCATAATCAATGACCATTTATACTCTGGTCATTCCCTTTCTGCCCATTCCCGTTAGGTGGAAGAAACAACAACTTGAAAGTACCGACCACCAGAGTCAGGATACCTTCTTCCCCGCTGTTATCAGACCATTAAACGGATCTCCCGTAAGCGAAAGATGCATCTCTCAATCTACCCCATGATGGCCCTTGCACTTTTTTTATCAGCACTTTTTTCATAGTTGTAATACTATATTTTGCACTGCCTGCAGAGCATGCAACATAACATTTTTCACTACAATTACAAAGCAATACCAGGTGAAAAACAAGATCTGTCCGTTTGAAATGCAAATATCTAAAATGTGCTGCACTGTTTTTCAGATGATGGACAAAAGTGTGGTAAAATACTCAGATCTGGCAAAGACAATTAAAAAAATATTTTTGGGCCAACTTCACAGCACAGTTCGACTTCAACAAGTCTTTTCGACGTAGCCTGGTCGTGCAAACATTCAGGTCTCAGTGTATGAGACCGTGCACAAGTCTCAGATGAAGGAAATTTGGTTGCATGGTAGGTACATTTTGACCTTGCAGTCTTTAAAACATAAGAACAAGGATCTGCAGATGCTGGTTTACAAAAAAAACTCAAAGCGCTGGAGTAACTAGTAACTCGGTGGGTGAGGCAGTATCTCTGGAGCACATGGCCAGGTGACGTTTTGAGTTGGGGCCCTTCTTCAGACGGATTGTTGGGAAGGGAGGAGGGGGGTGGAAGAGGAAAGAGCGGAGAAACAGGACAAAGCCTGGAAAGTGATAGGTGGATACAGGTGAGGGAGTTTGTGATAGGCAGATGGTTGGATAAAGGGGGGGGGGGGGGGGGGGGGTGAGGGGCAGGTGAAGAAGTGGAGGCAAATAAAGACCAGGACCAATTAGGGCCAGCCACAAATGACCTCAGGCAGGGCAATGCCTGGTAGATCCATTAATTGATGAGTTGCGAATTAGTAAACTGGAGGAGGGAATGTAGGTGGAAGGGGAGGCTGTTTCACACTGTGAATCTAAAGTCTAAAGTAAAGTCTAAACTGAAGTGCAGCACAGCGATGCAAATTTATTCTAGGAAGCTGGAATGTATCTTTAAGAATACTACTATCTCTACCTCTCTCTGTGTATTTGTATTGTGAACTCATGGGACACGGGAAGCCTGCAATATTCAGGTTGCAGCAACAGTTCGAAGACTCACCAGGTACCACGTTTCAATCCATTCATGTCTTCATTACAGAAAGGAGACCTTTGATTAGGATTAGTTATTGTTATCCGATAAATGCAGAGGGTGGGAATAATGTTGCTATTCAGAAACATCATTTAAACCACACTATGTGGCCACTTTAGGAACACATTAAGTATTAGCATTCTTTGTGAGCCATCCTGCTCTAGATTATTTTGAGACATGTTAGAAGTCATGGATAGATACATGGATAGGACAGGTTTGGAGGGATATGGACCAAGCGCAGGCAAGTGGGCCTAGTGTAGCTGGGACAGTGTTAGCTGGTGTGGGCAAGTTGGGCCGAAAGGGCCTGTTTCCACACTATATCACTCTGTGACTCTATAAGTCACCCATTTAACTACAGGGAGACTTCCAGTTTCCCCCTCCCGAGAACAAGAAGGCTGGCCGATTATTTCTCGCTTCCCCTTCCCATCACTGAGCTTGTTGGAGCACTGCCAATATTGGTAAGTATGGGATGAGGAGATCCTGTTCCCATCCACCACTGACATGCTGGCGACAAGCCCATTCAGACCTGTGTACCATTTACACAGTGTGCCGTGTACCAGATATTGTTTTACATGACTCGATCAGTGTAGAGTAAACAACTTGTTATTACGGACTACTTTATAATGGATTTGGTTATAGCGGACAGACCTGCTGACCTTCACCGCCAGACCGGGTTGCTGACACCACCCCCGGCCCACACCGCCTCACCAGCCGCTTCCAGGCCGGACCTACTGCTGCCACTGCCGGCCCACACAGCTCCCTCGGCCGCGCCTGCCACCGCCACCACCACCGCCGACCCTAACCTGCATTTCAGCTGCACACTGGCTCTGACCAATGACTCCACTGACCCTCACCTCAACTCACCTGGATTCCAGGCCCTGATCCAGACCGAGAACTTCAAGAATGATCTCGACCTGTAACGACACCTATCCATGTTCTCCAAAGATGCTGCCTGACCTGTTGAGTTACTCCAGCACTTTTTGTCCCTTTGTGTATTAACCAGCAACTGCAGCCCTTTATTTCTACTATTACACAATGATCATCTATTACTCGGTAACCCCTTAAACCCCTGTCTCACTGTGCGAGTTGGCCCACGAGTGACCCCGAGTTTTCACTCGTGGTGATCACGTAGCGGGAACGTCGGAACTCGCACGAGCAACTTATCGACTCGTGGCGCTAACGGCAGGTACTCGGGAAACTTGTTAACTCGTGAAAAAAATCAAACATGTTTGATTTTTTCCACGAGTCAAATTAACTGTTCAAGTTAAAAATGGAAACATTTAAACTCGTTGTAATAACGTAGTGGCCCCGTGCGTTTATCTTAGTGTCTCGTGAGTCTACCGTGGGAACTTTAATAATCTGTTCTTTTGCTCGAGTAAAGACTGAACCAAAGATAGACACAAAATGCTGGAGTAACTCAGCGGACCAGGCAGCATCTCTGGAGAGAAGGAATAGAGTCGAGACCCTTCTTCAGACTTACCCGAAATGCCACCCATTCCTTCGCTCCAGAGATGCAGCCTGTCCCGCCGAGTTACTCCAGCATTTTGTGTCTATCTTCGGCCTTTCTGCCACTTGTCCTTTATTACCGCCCCGCCCCGTGGCTTCACTCTGTCTCAATGAACGGCTTAAAGACCTGCCGAAGGGGCAAGTCTGGGGTGGTGGGTGGGATGTGTCCACGTGTGATGCTCCATCCACCCCCCCGGGGCCGAGAGTGTGGGATTGGGAAGGAACTGCAGATGCTGGTTCACACCGGAGATAGACACACACAATGCTGGAGTAACTCGGCGGGACAGGCTGCATCTCTGGAGCGTGGCTAAGGGGATCATATGGAGAGAAGGCAGGTACGGCATTTCGGGATAAGTGATCTATTGAATGGCGGTGCAAGGGCTCCTCTCCTGACTAATTTCTATTCCTTCTCTCCAGAGATGCTGCCTGGTCCGCTGAGTTGTGTGTGTGTGTCTCTCTCCCTCTCTGTCTATCTGTTTGTATCTGTGTGTGTGTCTGATGTCGGGTCCCGGTGGCCGCTCAAAGTCACCCGAGCTGCTTCATTCCTCTGAAGTGGTGGCCAGCTGCTGTCTGTGTGTATCTCTGTGTGTGTGTGTGTGTGTGTGTGTGTGTGTGTGTGTGTGTGTGTGTGTGTGTGTGTGTGTGTGTGTGTCTCTCTCTCTCCCTCTCTGTCTATCTGTGTGTGTGTGTGTGTGTGTGTGTGTACTGTCGGGTCCCGGCGGCCGCTCAGTCACCCGAGCTGCTTCATTCCTCTGAAGTGGTGGCCAGCTGCTGTCTGTGTGTATCTCTCTCTCTATGTGTGTGTGTGTCTCTCTCTCTCTCCCTCTCTGTCTATCTGTGTGTATCTGTGTGTGTGTCTGCTGTCGGGTCCCGGTGGCCGCTCAAAGTCACCCGAGCTGCTTCATTCCTCTGAAGTGGTGGCCAGCTGCTGTCTGTGTGTATCTCTCTCTCTATGTGTGTGTGTGTGTGTGTGTGTGTGTGTGTGTGTGTGTGTGTGTGTGTGTGTGTGTGTGTGCTGTCGGGTCCCGGCGGCCGCTCAATGTCAGTCACCCGGGCTGCTTCCTTTTTTAAAATTATTTAAAATAGAGATCCATTGCAAAAAAGTATTTAAAAACATAAAACAACAAGAAATGCTTGGTTACTGGAGGATGCGCATTTTCCCATTGTAGGTCATATCAATAGATGCCGCCGCGCTGAAATAACTCAAAACCACAGGATGGAGATGTATTTTAACATTGTTGCTTTATTAAAACATACCTTCATTCACGGTTGGCTCAAGAGTAACGGGAGAGGAACTTGCTAACTCGGGAGAGGAACTAGGAACATCGCAGCAATGACATACCCGTGGGAACTCGTATTACACACTTGATCATAAACTTGCAGTCTCGTGCACAGCCACGAGTCTGTCACTCGGGGTACCTCGTGGGTCAACTCGCACAGTGAGACAGGGCCATTACTCAGTTATAATGGTCAATTGGCAATAATGGACACCATTCCCCCCACCCCATGGATTTGAGCAGACAGTCTATGCTACACGATCCAGCCATTCAAATTGCCAAGTATCTAATCTGAACAGACGGAGGGAAATTAGTTTAGTTTAGGTTAGAGATACAGCATGGATGCAGGCCCTTTGGCCAATCAGGTCTGTTCCAACCAGCGATCCCCGTACATTAGGGCTATCCCTCACACTGGGGTCAATTTACAATTTTTATTGTAGCCAATTAACATACAAACGCGTACGTCTTTAGAGTGTGGGAGGAAACCAGACCACCCGGAGAAAACCCACACAGCCACAGGGGCAACGTACAAACTCTGTACAGACAGCACCTGCAGTCAGGATTGAACCCGGGTCTCTGGCGCTGTAAGGCAGCAACTCTACCACTGTGCTACCATGCCGCCCTAATTAACAAACACTGCCCATGGATTATAACCTCCTCCTGGTGCAGGGGACTAAACAACCTCTCAAGTAAAACATTCTTTATCAGGGATATTCAAAGCCCAGAAATGTTAGACAGATGGTTTTTAAGTATAAACTTTGAAATATAAAGGTCCAGCAAATTAGCAATCAGTGCACAATGTTTGTTTTTGCTTTCAGGTGCTGTTGTGATTACTCCGTATTGGCATTATGTTCAAAGATACAGACAGACTTCAGTTCTGCCGAATTTCCCAAGGACTCAAACAGATGCTGTGAAACACAAGTGGTTTTCAGAAGACTGTCTGTATGTTACGCTGCGCAGGGTTTGACATTTGAATAAATGCGATGCAATTCAAACAAGGAGACCTATTGATCTCAGCAACAGGCGGCTGGCGATTTGAACAGGCAGCCTGAGGTTTTAACAGGGAATTTATGGATTACACGACACAGCCCTGACACTTGAACAGGCAGCCTGGGGATTTAAAGAGATAGCACTGGGATTCAAAATGGATCACATTATACAACACTGAGGAGTCAAGCCTACATTCCTGTAATATGAACAGACAAACAGCAGATTACATTAGGCAGCTAACATTTTAACAATCCATCGTGAGATTTGAACATGCCTCCCATCAAGTTGATCGATGCCGGTCCAACAATCGGACAGGGAAGGCTCGATCATCAAAGTGCAGCCCATAGATTATGTTTCAGGAAATAGTTTAAGGATCAAGCCCTTTGTGGATTGCAGTGTATGGAGGCTGTATCTCTCAGGCATCTGTGAGATTTTAAAATGGCTTTGCCTGGAATTTGAACTCACAGCCAATAAATCATGGACTTCAGCCCGAGTTTTGATCAGATGAATGTTGGGAGTCAGAAGACAGACAAAAAAAAACTGCAGTAACTCAGCGGATCAGGCAGCTTCTCTGGAGAAAAGGAATAGGTGACGTTTTGGGTCGACGCTCTTCTTCAGGCTGAGAGTCAGGGGAAAGGAAAAATAGAGATATAGACGGTACCTAGGCAAATGGAATGGAAGAAATGCAATAACACAAGATAATCAAGGAAGTGTGGAGCCCACAATGGCCCATTGTTGGCTGTGGGATAGGTGATAATGAGTTATCTCCTCTGCATCATTTCAAAGCCTCCGCATCCTTACCTTAATGGGGTGGTCTTAATTGCACGCAGTACTACAAATACAGCCTAACCAAAGTCCTATAAAGCTGCATCATGTACTTTTGACACTTATACCTTATGGCCTAACCGATGTCGGAGGAAGGAGGCAAACCTAGTGGTAAATCATGAAAGATTTTTTAATTAAAAGGAATTGCAGATGCTGGTTAGGACCAAAGATAGACACAAAATGCTGGAGTACCACAAAGAGACAGGTGACTTTTCTCATGAAATAGTTCTGCTTGCAATTGACTAATTGCAGTGCTGTAATGAACAAATGAACGAAAAATATGCAAAAATAAGAATGATCGAGGAAAGGTGGAGCCCACACTGGTCCATTGTTGGCTGTGACACAAATATATAAAACTCAACAGAACGACAGTGAAACTAGTACGACGTCTCGGCTGGGACAGGGAGAGAGGGGATGCAATGGGTACTTGAAGTTAGAGAAATTAATGTTCATACCACTGGGTTGCAAGCTGTCAAAGCAAAATATGAAGTGCTGTTCCTCCAGTTTGTGTTTGTTGGGAGTTCGATAGCCCAAAAGATTTGAATAGCAGCACAGGTAGGCTCAGGAAATGATAAGAGTAATGCTTGCATTTGGAATGACTGAGATAGAGACATACTGCGTGGAATCAGGCTCTTCTGACTTGCCCACACTGTCCAATATGTCCCATGTACACAATCCCACCTGCCTGCATTTTGTCCATATCTCTCTAAAGCTGTCCGATCCATGTACTTGTTCAATTGTTTCTTAAATGTTGCAATAGTCCCAGCCTCAACCACCTCCTCTGCAAGTTTGTTCCATACACCCACCACCCTTTGTGTGAAAAAGCTACCCCTCAGATTCCTACTAAATCTTTCCGCCTTCACTTTAAACCTACGTCCCCTGGTTCTCAATTCCCTTACTCTGGGCAAAAGCTCTGTGCGTCTACCAGAAATAGATTTTAAAAGATGGAACCACATTTATTTGGAGATGTAGATTAAAATAAGTCACACTTTTGAAGTGAAATGTGAATTTATCTGTGTAGGAAGGAACTGCAGATGCTGATTTAAACCGAAGATAGAAACAAAATGCTGGAGTAACTCAGCGGGACAGGCAGCATCTCTGGAGAGAAGGAATGGGTGACGTTTTTGGTAGAGAAGGGTGTGAAGAAGGGTCTCCAGAGATGCTGCCTGACCTGCTGAGTTGCTCCAGCATTTATTGTCTCTTTGTGAACTTATCTCATTCTGATGAGTGATGGATGCCGGGTCTGAAATAGCCACCACAAATAGCTATTTGAGTGGACAGTTTGCAGATTGCATTGCACTACAAAGAGATGTGATCAGAGCACAGAGATTCAAATAGAGTGGCTTAGATTTTGATCAGACCTTTTGGGATTTGAAATGGCCTCTCTGGGATTTGCAAAGACAGCTTATGCGTTAACCAGGCCTGTGTTTATTTACAGTATAAAGATGCCTCGATGACATCTTTCTTTGGATAAGTGTCATTCTCACTTCCTGTAATCTACTGGCTTTTGTGAGGTGCACCATAGGTTTCAAAGGTCTTTTATTGTCACATGCACCAATTAAGGTAGAGTGATATGCAAATTACCGTACAGCCATACAAAAAAAAAGCAACAAGACACAAAACTACATAAAAGTTAACATAAACATCCACCACAGCAGATTCCCCACATACCTCACTGTGATGGAAGGCCAAAAAGTCCAATCTTATCCTCTTTATTCTCCTGCGGTTGGGGCAGTCGAACCATCCGTCGAAGCCCCTACGGCTTGGAGTTTCCGAAGTCAGTCTCTGACCAGCGACCGCGGGCTCCGTGATGTTAAGTCCGCAAGCAACCCGCGGTTGGAGCTCCGGGGTGGACTTCTGGCAAAGGGATCCGCAGGCACCCGCGGTGGAGTCCCCAAAATCGGTCTCCAGCAAAGGCCGCCAACTCCTCGATGTTAGGCCGCAATGCAGATGAGATACGATACGGTAAAACATCGCGTCATCGTCAAGGTAAGAGATTAGAAAAAGTTTCCCCCAACCCTCCCCCTCACATAAAACAAGCTAAAGAACACTAAAAACATACATTTAACGCACACAATTAAAACACGAAGAAGGAAGGGACAAACAGACTGTTGGCGAGGCGGCCATTACTGGTGCTATATCCTTGTGATTATTATCCAAGGGGAAACCTTAGAATTAATTCCCTGGTTCTTGAGGGGATTGTGCGCACTCAGCATAAGCACCACAGAACTGTACAGCACAAGGACAGGGTGGCACAGCGGTAGAGTTGCTACCTTCCAGCGCCAGATACCCGGGTTCGATCCTGACTACGGATGCTTGTCTGCACAGAGTTTGTACGTTCTCCCGGTGACCTGCGTGGGCTTTCTCCGAGATCTCCGGTTTCCTCTCACAGTCTAAAGACGTACAGATTTGTAGGTTGAATGGCTTGGTGTAAATGTAAAATGTCCCTAGTGTGCGTAGGATAGTGTTAATGTGCAGGGATCGCTGGTCGGTGGGCCGAAGGGTCTGTTTCCACACTGTATCTCTAAACTAAACTAAAAATAAACTAAACAGGCCCTTCAGCCCACAATGTCTATGCCAAACATAATGCCAATGCCAAGCTCTATCTGCCTGTACATAATCCATATCCTTCCATTCCATGCATATTCATATTCCTATCCAACGTCCCTATTATATCTGCCGACACCACCACTTCTGGCAGCGCGTTCCACACACTCACCACCCTCTGTAAATGCTTGCCATGTACATATCCCTTAAACTTTGCCCTTCTCACCTTAAAGCCATGCGCTATAATATTTGATTTTTCCTTCCTGGGAAAAGGGTTCTGACTGGCTATCTAAGTTATACCTCCTATCATTTGATATACTTCTATCAGGTGGACTCAGTGGACCATTTCCATACACTTCGTACTTAATCTAGGATTGTGCTTCTGTATATTTTTTGCTGAACTGTATGCAACAAAAAATAATTTCCCTGTACCTCGATACATGTGAGAATGAAGAACCATTAACCTCTCAGGTCTGCCCACAGTGTTCCAGAGAAAACAATCCATGTCTGTGCAACCCCTCCCAGCTGTTAATACACCTCGATCTTCCATGAAGTTAATCATTGTAATTACGGCATTAGAAACATAGACATTAGGTGCCAGTCGAGTCAGCACACCCTGGTCAATATGATCATGGCTGATCGTCCAAAATCAATACCGCATTCCTCTTGATTCCGTTTGCTATATCTACTCTCTTGAAAACATCTATTGAATTGGCCTCCACTGCCTTCTTTGGCAGATAATTCCACAGATTTACAACCCTCTGGGTGAAAATGTTTTTCATCATCTCAGTCCTAAATGGCCTACCCCTTCGTCTTAAACTGTGACCCCCGGTTCTGGACTCCACCAACATTGGCAACATTTTTCCTGCATCTAGGCTGTCTAACCCCTTAAGAATTTGATATGTTTCTATAAGATCCCCTCTCATCCTAATTTAAAGTGAATATAAGCCCAGTCGGTCCATTATTCCAGTGAATATAAGCCCTGTTGATCCACTGTTGTATTAAAGGGGGCAGATTGTTGAATCCCCCAGCTCTGGAACTTCATTCGGAGCCTATGAATTATACAGGATGAGATTCCAAAGGCTGATCATAAATTATATCCAGAGAGCGCAGGATGTGAATGGGCAGCTCAGTGACTATTACTGCCACAAGTCCAGCTATGTTATTCTAAATTAGTTTATTATAGTCATGTGTACCAAGGTACAGTGAAAAGCGTTTTGTTGCACAATCTATCCAGTCAGCGAAAAGACTGCCTGTGATTACAATCAAGCTGCCCGCACTGTACAGACACAGGATAAAGGGTTACAATGTTTAGTGCAAGATAAAGTCCAGTGGTCATCATCATCATCATGTTTAAGAGAGAACTGCAGATGCTGGAAAAATCGAAGGTAGACAAAAATGCTGGAGAAACTCAGCGGGTGAGGCAGCATCTATGGAGCGAAGGAACAGGTGAAGTTTTGGGTCGAGACCCTTCTTCAGACTGATGTGGGGGTGGGGGTGGGGGGCGGGAAGAAGAAAGGACGAGGTGGAGACAGTAGTATGTGGGAGAGCTGGGGACATCAACGGGCACCGTGCCTTACAATGCTATGTGCGGCAGAGATCGCAACTTCTGCTGAAGTGTGGATGGGGCCGCTGGCTCGCAAGGAGCTCATCCCCCTTTGACAGGTCTTGTTTTGGTCCTGCTGGGGTTCCACAGCCCCCTCCTCACCTGGCAAACCGGGTGGGGGAGACGGTTTAGTCTCTATCTAACCGTCTAGTTAGACGGTTTAGTCTCTATCTAACCAGCTACTCTCCAACCATGGAGCAGGTAGCACGGGATTACATGGTACCCGTGGCGGTGGGAACTCCCCCCGACCTGACCTCCAAAGTCCGGTAAAGATAGTCCAAAGAACAATAGTTAGGATGATCTCTGGTCAGTGTGGACTAGGTGGGCCGAAGGGCCTGTTTCCACGCGGTATCTCAAAAATTAAAACTAAATCATTTATTTTTAAGGCTCGGACAGGTTATCTCTCAAAATACCAATTTAAAACTTAACAGCCCATATTTTCATAGATATCTTTTAAACTGCAGTATTTATGTTTCTTTCTCCCCCTTACACCCAATGACTACTTCAAAAACCGAGCTAAAAGGAGGTGCATGTGTGCAGATATAACGTTCATGCCTTTGCTGTTATTGCCCAGCCATCCCCATACACTAGCACTCTTCTACACAGTAGGGGCAATTTACAATTTTTACCGAGGCCAATTAACCTACAAACCTGTACGTCTTTGGAGCGTGGGAGGAAACCGGTGCACCCAGGGAAAGCCCACGCAGTCACGGGGAGAACATGCAAACTGCGCACGGACAGCACCCGTAGTCAGGATCGAACCTGCGTCTCAAGCGCAGTAGGCAGCAACTCCTCCGCTGCGACACTGTGCCGCCCATATCCATCAGTGGTACGGCCTGTGACAGAGCAGTGTCCACATGCGTGTACACAAACTGAAGCAGTTGTCGTCTGATTTCTTCTGTTAATAACTAAGGATGCTGATCGCTGCACCAACATTCTTAGTGCGAACATGATTAAAGGATATAATTCAGGTTTAAAATACAATTTGAAAAGGATGTAAGTAATTTACCATCACAGCATCTCAGGAAATAGTGCATCCGCCAACAACTTGAACTCAACGCAGATGCCTTCATTACATCCATTATTACGTCTTGGCAAGATCCCTAAAAGTGTATTCATTATCTCAATCAGCTGGAATGATAATTGTTCAGTCCCTGGGTAAGCATCTTCACTTGAAAGTTGGTTATTGACGTCAGGAATAGAAGCAAGGGATTGATGAGCCTGTCTTTTTTTAGAGAGATACAGCATGGAAAAAGGTTCTTCAGCCCACCGACTTCATGCCGTCCATCGATCATCCGATCACACTAGTCCTATGTTATCCCACTTTCTCATCCATGCCCTATACCCGGGGGGGGGGGGGGAGGGGGATGGGGCGGACACACATCCCTCCCATGTTTTGAGAGGTGGGGGACAATCCCTCCCATATTTTGTAATCTGGATTTTTAAATTCGTTGAAATAAAATCTCCGCTTTCCGTGGGTGTGTTACTGTTAAGCGCTTGTTAAATGCCACTATTAACATTGTATTAACACGATGTGTCACCAATTGTGATTTGATCTGCAAGTATTACTGAAGGTATTCACGGAGAATTTCTTAAAGCTGTCTGATGCGCGTACAATTGCCATTGGAACTAATTGGATGTATTGGTGGATGGGTAAGGTTTAAACGGATATCGGATTTAAACGGGTCAGGTCATTAAAGGCTCCGGTCGAACAGGTTTCCCGGTTAGTTTGCAGGTAAGTCCCTCATTCATGTCACTCGCGTTATTTAGTATGTTTTTCCCATCTCTCTCTCTCTCTCGCTCTCTCCCCTCCAAGGTTGGTTCTGTTTGCCTTTATGTGCTTCAGTTTTGTTTGTTTAAGTGTTATTATCACCGTGTAGCTTTTGAAAGATTCAAGCGGGTATCAGATGCTTTCTAAGGGCTGAATCGATCCGATCGCGGGGCCTTTCATCGCCCGGCGCAGCTTAAAATCAAGCTGCTGCATCAAGGCGATTGAGGCTCCCGATGTTGATATCCCCGCCAGCCAATTTTAAGTTGCGCCGGGCAATGAAAGGCCCTGCGAACGGGCCAATTCAAGCCCCAAGATTCGGGGTGGACGAAGCAGCTGTTGCTGGAGTCCAAAATCGGTCCAACCACGTTAGCTCCCGATGTTACCATCCGCAGGGCCCACGGCTGACTGTGTGTGTGTGTGTGTGTGTGTGTGTGTGTGTGTGTGTGTGTGTGTGTGTGTGTGTGTGTGTGTGTGTGTGTGTGTGTGTGTGTGTGTGTGTGTGTGTGTGTGCGTGTGTGTGTATGTGTGCGTGCGTGTGTGTGCGTGCATGTGTGTGTGGCCACCAAGAAATTGTGTCCCTCCCAAATTGTGTCCCTCCCCTGCTAGGGGGAATTTACAGAGGCTACTTAATCTACAAACCCAGTCTTCATAGATGGACGGTAGCGGAGAGAGTCAACAGCTCAAGTACCTGAGTGTGTATATGTCTGAAGATCTGACCTAGACCCAGCATATTGATACAATCACAGAGAAAGTTCATTTATTCATCTCAGAAGGTTGAAGTGATTCAGTATGTTGGTGAATACTCCACCGAACATCTATGTGGGTGCAGTAGAGAGCATACTCACTAGTTGCATCTTGGGCAGGTTCAGCAACTCGAACGGCCAGGAGTGAAGGTGACTACAGAGGGTGGTCACCTTTGCCTGGTCCACCACAGGTGTTGACTTCACTGTTGAGTCAGTGGATATTTTTAAGGCAGAGATAGACAGATTGATAAAGGTTATGGGGAGAAGGCAGGAAGATGGGATTAGGAGGCTGAGAGCAGATGATTGAATAGCAGAGTAGACTTGATGGGCTAAATGGCCTAAAACCCCTGTCTCACGGTGCGAGTTGACCCACGAGTGACCCAGAGTTGTCACTCGCGGTCATCACGTACACTAAACGTAGCGGGAACGTCGGAACTCTTGCGAGCAACTTAGCGACTCGTGGTGCTAACGGCAGGTACCCGTGAAACTTGGTAACTCGTGAAAAAAATCAAACATGTTTGATTTTTTCCACGAGTCAAATTTACAGTTCAAGTTAAAAATTGAAACATTTTAAACTCATTTATAACGTGGTGGCCCGTGCGTTTACCTTAGTGATTCATGAGTCTACCGTGGGAACTCTTTTAACTCAGCGGGCAGGCAGCATCTCTGGAGAGAAGGAATGGGTGACGGGATGACATTTCCAAATTTCTCCAGCCCCATGTGTTCACTTTTTTCAACTAGCATCTGCCCTTTCTTGTGTATGACATTATTTGTATCTACAGTGCCTTGTGTCTTGGCAATTCATGATTCACACACTCACAATGCTGGGGTAACTCACACACACACACACACACACACACACGCACGCACGCACGCACGCGCACGCGCGCACACACACACACACACACACACACACACACACACACACACACACACACACACGCACACACACACACACACACACACACACACACACACACACACACACACACAATGCTGGAGTCACACACACACACACACACACACACACACACACACACACACACACACACGCACACACACACACACACACACACACACACACACACACACACAATGCTGGAGTAACTCACACGCACACACACACTCACACACACACACACACACACGCACGCACACACACACACACACACACACACACACACACACACACACACACACACGCACGCACACACACACACACACACACACACACGCACACACACACACACACACACACACACACACACACACACATGCTGGAGTAACTCACACGCACACACACACTCACACACACACACACACACACAGAGACACACACACACACACACACACACACACACACACACACACACACACACACACACACACACACTCACACACACACACACACACACACACACACACACACACACACACACACACACAATGCTGGAGTAACTCACACGCACACACACACACACACACACACACACACACACACACACACACGCACACACACACACACACACACACACACACACACACACACACACACACACACACACACACACACACACACACACACACACACACACACACACACAATGCTGGAGTAACTCTCGCACACACACAATTCTGGAGTAACTCAGCGGGACAGGCAGCATCTCCGGAGAGAAGGAATGATGATGTCTCGGATCGAGACCCTTCCTTAGACCACTACCCAGAGATGCTGCCTGTCCCGCTGAGTTACTCCAGCATTTCGTCTATCTTTAAACCAGCATCTGGACTTCCTTCCCACATAATAACCAATGAGATTCCCCACTAAACTTCCGTGTCCTCATTGTTCCCCTCTCTGTCTTCCCCAGACCTGTGTATATGTATATGTGTATGTGTATATGTATATATACTTTGAGTGGTTCAGGGGTTTGCCTACTGATATATACATATATATATATATATATATATATATATATATATATATATATATAGAGAGAGAGAGAGAGAGAGAGAGAGAGAGAGAGAGAGAGAGAGAGAGAGAGACACACACACAAATACACACATATACACACACACACACACATATATTTATACATATTATATATATATAATATTATATATATATAATATTGTACATATAAATATATATATATATATATATATATATATATATATATATAGCAGTAGGCAACCCAGGAACCACGCAAAGTATATATACAGCACATGGACATGTATATATATATATATATATACACACACACATGTCCATGTGCTGTATATATACTTTGCGTGGTTCCTGGGTTGCCTACTGCTGGGTAACCGCGAAATATCATCCCCCTGCATTTCAAATCTAAATCTCTCGCCAATATATATATTTATATAATATTATACATATATATGTGTGTGTGTGTGTGTGTGTCTGTGTGTATTTGTGTGTGTGTGTGTGTGTGTGTGTGTGTCTCTCTGTCTGTCTGTGTGTGTCTGCTGTCGGGTCCCGGTGGCCGCTCAAAGTCAGTCACCCGAGCTGCTTCCTTCCTCGGAAGTGGCGGCCAGTTCTGCTGTCCGTGCCCGGTGTGCTGCGGCTGCCACCCAAGCTAATTCACTCCCCGGCCACAATAAAACCATATAGCAATGACAGCACGTAAACAGGCCATCTCTGCCCTTTTACTCCGTGCCGTTTACTGTCACCTAGTCCCATCTACCTGCACTCAGACCGGAGCGTGGCAAGTGGGTTACTGACCCCAATCCCCTCCTTCACAACGCCAGACTCCCCAAATACTATGAACTGAGCTCTCCCCCCACCCCGGGAAATACAGTATTTAAAAACATAAAGCACCAAGAAATGCACTTACCACGTTATTGGTTGCTGGAGGGTGCGCATTTTCCCCTTGTAGGTCATATCAATAGATGCGGCCGCGCTGAAATAACTCAAAGCCACAGGATGGAGATGTCTTTTAACATTGTTGCTTTATTAAAACATACCTTAATTCACGGTTGGCTCAAGAGTAACGGGAGAGGAACTTGGTAACTCGGAGGAGGAACTTGGAACATCGCAGAAATGACATACCCGTGGGAACTCGGTTAAACACTTGAACATAAACTTGAAGTCTCGTACACAACCACGAGTCTTTCACTCGGGGTACCTCGTGGGTCAACTCGCACCGTGAGACAGGGCCCTAATTCTACTACTTTTACTTGTGATCTCATGAACAATGAAGGAATATACAGGAAGCGCTGCCTCAAAAAGGCAGCCACTATCATCAAAGACCCAGTCCACCCTGGCCGCTTTCTCATTTCGTTACTGCCATCAGGAGCCAGAAGATCGGAACCTCCAGGTTCAAGAACAACTTCTTCCAAGCAACCCTCAGGCCCTTGAAAACTGCACAACACTAACTGTTACTTCAGCAACTGTGTTCTTCTCTGGACTGGTTGGTACGCAATAAAAGTTTTTCACTGTACCTTGGCACACGTGACAGTATACAAAATTACGCTAAACTAAACTATCTTTGGTTGTACTACGCACAATACGTTTTATTGAATATTTTATATATATATATATATATATATATATATATATATATATATATATATATATATATATGTGTGTTATTACATTTATGGGCCTGCTGAGCTGCAGCTAGTAGGAATTTAATTGTTCCCTTGTGGATACATACGACAATTAAACACCCTTGACTTGGGGGAAAAAGAAATGATAAGATTTTTTTCCATGCAGTTAACGAGCAAGTATTTAAAATGACAGATACTGTAATATTAATGGGGTGATTGTGGAGAAGCATTAAATCTGTAACCAATTCAGTTATTAAAGGAGTCATTAGGTGTAAGGGAAGGAGGAAAGAAATATAATACTATATTGGCTGTATCCCCCCCCATGCATTGAACCGTCAGACCTCAAGTCATTAGAATAGCATTTATTACTCTACCCAATTCATTACTTAGTTGGTTACCAAGATGTAGTCAGACATGATGTTTGCTGAATTATGCTTTTCGTTTTGTTTCTCATTTACGCATAGACAGGCAGCAAAGATGTATAAATATAGAAGGCTTATGAAATATTGTCAGGTACTCTACCTTTGAGATTAAACTTACATATATTTTTCATTCTCTCTCACCAACAGTTCGGTTTGGTTTAGTTTAGAGATACAGCGTGGAAAGAGACCCTTTGGCCCACTGAGCCCAGGCCAACCAGCGATCCCCGCACACTAACACTATCCTACACACACTAGGGACAATTTACAATTAACCGACTAAATTGTACGTCTTTGGAGTGTTGGTGGAAACCGGAGCTCCCGGAGAAAACCCACGCAGGTCATGGGGAGAACGTATGGATAGTGGCCAGGATCGAAACCGCCTGTAGTCAGGATCGAAACCGCATCTCTGGCACTGTAAGGCAGCAACACCACCACTGTGCCATCATGCCATCCTTTGAGCCGTCGCTTACAATTAGACCTGCATTTGTTCAATCGTATTAAAAACCCCCAGCCCTTCCCTTCCACCCCATCAGCCGTCATATACAACACTTAATCCTCTGAAAATTCCGCCACCTCCAATGGGATCCCACCACCAGCCACATTTTCCCATCTCCACCCGTTTCCGTCTTCCGCAGAGACCGTTCCTTCGGCAACTCACTGGTTAACTCATCCTTCCCCACCCAAACCACCCCCTCCCCAGGTACCTTCCCCTGCAACCGCAGAAGATGCAACGCCTGTCGCTATGCCTCCTCCCTCGACTCTGTCCAGGGACCCCGACACTCCTTTCAGGTTTGGCAAAGGTTCACTTGCACCTCCTCCAACCTCATCTACTGTATCCGTTGTTCAAGATGTGGACTCTTATACATCGGCGAGACCAAACGCAGACTGGGCGATCATTTCGTAGAACTCCTGCGCTCAGCCCGCGTGAACCTACCTGATCGCCCGGATGCTGGACACTTTAAATCTCCTTCCCATTCCTGCACAGACCTTTCTGTTCTAGGTCTCCTCCATTGTCAGAGTGAGGCTAAACACAAATTGGAGAAACAGCACCTCATATTTTGCTTGGGCAGCTTACAGCCCCCCCCCCCCCCCCCCCCCCCCCCCCCCCCCCCCCCCCCCCCCCCCCCCCCCCCCCCCCCCCCCCCCCCCCCCCCCCCCCCCCCCCCCCCCCCCCCCCCCCCCCCCCCCCGCCCCGGCATTCCCTCTCTCTCTATATCCCTCCCCCACCCAAGTCACACTAGCTTCTCATTTTCACACTACAAACATCTAACAATGGGAAGATTTTTACAAACAGCAACCGCAAGAAATGCAACACTTGTCCCTTCACCTCCCCCCTCCACTCCTTTCAGGGACCCAAGCAGTCCTTCCAGGTCCGACAGAGGTTCACCTGCACCTCCTCCAACCTCATCTACTGCATCCGCTGCTCCAGATGCCAGATGATCTATATCGGTGAGACCAAGCGGAGGCTTGGCGATCGCTTCGCAGAACACCTCCGCTCGGTCCGCAATAACCAACCCGACCTCCCGGTGGCTCAGCACTTCAACTCCCCCTCCCATTCCACATCCGACCTCTCGGTCCTGGGCCTCCTCCACGGCCAGAGTGAGCAACACCGCAAGCTGGAGGAACAGCATCTCATATTCCGCTTGGGGAGTCTGCATCCTTTGGGCTTGAATATTGAATTTTCTCAATTCTGTTAACCCTTGCTGTCTCCTCCCCTTCCCACCTCTCCCTCAGCCCTCGGGCCCTAGCATTTCCTCTATCTCTATCTCCCTCCCCCACCCCAGTCGCACCAGCTTCTCATTTTCACACCACAAACAGCTTACAATGGCTTGTTCCCTTTATCATCGATACTTTTTTGCATATCTTTCATTCATTGTTCCTTATCTCTCCACATCACCGTCTATATCTCTCGTTTCCCTGATCCCTGACCAGTCTGAAGAAGGGTCTCGACCCGAAACGTCGCCTATCTCCTTCGCTCCTTAGATGCTGCTGCACCCGCTGAGTTTCTCCAGCTTTTTGTGTACCCTCGATTCTCCAGCATCTGCAGTTCCTTCTTTAAAACATCTAACAATGGACAGTTTCCTTTATCATCGTTACTTTTTTGCATATCTTTCATTCACTGTTCTTGGTCTCTCCACATCACCGTCTATATCTCTTGTTTCTCGACCCAAAACGTCACCCATTGCTTCTCTCCAGAGATGCTGCCTGTCTCGCTGAGTTACTCCAGCTAGTGTCTATCTTTGTATTAATATGCACTGCATGCAAATACCTGGTGATAAGCTGCAGGCACTGTTTACAGAGTCAGTTTATTGCCAGACATTTGCAAAATGCAGCTTCCGGCTGTCATAAAAGTCATTGGAAATGCATCATCTTATTTCAAATTGAGTTGCCAAGAGTAAGATCAGTAATTGACGGGGAAAATAACTACTTGAAATAGCAGAGCTTCACTGTTGGGTTTTGGACTTAATCTCCAGCAACGAGACAGAATGACTAATACTCTGGTTTAGATTATCAAGTACATTGCAGCCACAGGAAAACAAGTCATCCATTAGAGGTGAGGCATTTAAAGAGATGAGACAAGGTGCTAAATAAATGCATGACGAAACTGCAGATGCTGGTTTAAACCGAAGATAGACACAAAATGCTGGAGTAATTTAGCGAGAATGGCAGCATCTCTGGAGAGAAGGAATGGGTGACATTTTGGGTCGAGACCCCAGTCTTCCCCAACACAGCTTTCAATAGGTGAGAGCTACAAACAGTTTAACCTTGACACACATTTAGGCTCCTTACTGATGCTCTCCCGTAATCTGTTTTATTTTCATCACCATAAATGACACTTGCTAAGATCGGTACCAGTTTTCCTCATCACCAGGGTATGAATACATGGTGGTGACAGCCACTGACTGATTTGTTTTCTTTCATTCTTTTCTCATTTTTACATGTATACCTGACCTATTTAATTAAGGTCCTTTCTTTTTGTTCAGAGCAGATGGAGCAGTTAATCTTCACTAAGTCACCGCAGTGCAGCGGTTAATCGATTTAGGAGTTATCTCTCAGGTGGCAGCTTGTAAAACGCTTTCTGCAGATTATAGGTCAGTTTAGTGCAGAAGAAAAATATATCCAGTATCCCAAAAGCATGACATTTCAACCAGCTTTAAAGCAAGATCCAATTGGGATTCTTTTTTGCCCAAGTAATTACACCTATAATATGAAACAAATGACTATTGTGGGTTAGTGAGAGTTGGCAATACTTTAGACAGAATGCCTTTTGTACAAGACATTGATGGGGCCACATTTAGAGTATTGTGTTCAGTTTTAGTCACCCTGTTATAGGAAAGATATTGTTAAGCTGGAAAGGGTGCGGAGAAGATTTACAAGGCTTTTGCCAGGGCTCGAGGGCCTGAGCCACAGGGAGAGGTTGGGTAGGCTAGGCCTTTATTCCTTGGAGCGCCTGAGGATGAGGGCCTGATCTTATAGAGGTGCGTAAACTTAAAATAGAATCGAGGAATTTTATTTTTAATCCGGAAAATAAAACTTGGTAATATTGAGCACTTGAAGAAAATAGTATAAACGTCGCACAAAGTGCTGGAGTAACTCAGGTTGTCAGGCGGCATCTCTGGAGGACGTGGGTAGGCCACATTTTGGGTCGGGAACCCTTCTTCAAAAATCAGTGAGATACTTGATAAAATATAAGGGAAGGGAAAGACACATTTAGGGAAGTTAGACACTGGCGTGTTTCAATGCTGTGAATGTATTGTTCTATTTCTGATTACAGTTTCGACACTACTGTGTAAAATTGCATAACATACTATCATAAAGCTTTGTGTAAAAAAGTTACCACTCAGGTTCCTATTAAATTTTCACCCACTTCCCTTAAATCTATGTCCTCTGGTTCTTGATTCCCTTACTCTGTGCAAGAGGCTGTGCATATACATGATCTATTCCTCTCACAATTTTGGTACACCTTTATAAGATCACCCCTCATCTACCTGAGCTCCAAGGAATAGAGTCCCAGCCTTCTCAACCTATCCCTATAGCACAGGCCTTCGAGTCCTGGTAACATGTTTGTAAATCTTCTCTGCACCCTTTCCAGCTTGACAACATCTTTCCCATAACATTGTGGCCAAAACTGAACACAATACTCTAAATGTGGACTCCCTGAAGTCTTGAATAACTGCAACACGACCTTCCAATTTCTATACTCAATGCACTGACTGATGAAGGCCAAAGTGCCGAAAGCCTCTGACCACCCTATCTAACTGCGACACCACTTTCCAGGGACTGTGTTAAAATTATAAAACTGTATCTTTCACTGGCCAGTGAGATGCCCGACCTAAAAGCCACCGGTACTTGGGTTAGACCCACAAAGCTGGAGTAACTCAGCGGGTCAGGCAGCATCTCTAATTAAAAGGAATGGGTCACGTTTTGGGTCGAGACCCTTCTTCAGACAGAGAGTCAGGGGAAAGGGAAACGAGGGATATAGATGGTGATATAGAGAGATATAGAACAGATGAATTATAGATATATGCAAAAAAGTAACAATGATCAAGGAAACTGTCCATTGTTGGCTGTGGGCTAGGTGATAATGAGTTGCACAGACAGCGAAACTCACCAGGACAGCAGTGAAACTAGTACGACGGCTAGGATGGGGGAGGGACGGAGACAGATGGGATGTTCATGGGGTGCCCTGTTCTTCCTGAGAGTTGTGCTCCAGGGCACTGCTGATCGGTGAGGCCAGGGCACTGCGGGGCCTCACTGAGATAGTGCACTTGCCTTTTCCTACCTCCATTCCCCGCTGCCCCCGACCTGCTTTCAGTCTGACGAAGGGTTCCCACCCGAAACGTCACCTGTTCCTTTTCTCCGGGGATGCTGCCTGATCCGCTGAGTTGCTCCAGAATATTTTGTCCATCTCCTGCACTTGAAGTGTCAGCTCATCAGTGGAATAGACGAAAGGACGGCTGTTGGTCAGAGACGAAAGAAACACAAAAACCAAGTTGCTCTACAGAACCACCAGGTTTTTGAAGCTGAGGGTGACTTCTGTGTGTTTAGCTCGAATTCGAATTGTTGATTCGACACATTACTCATGAATAAAAGAGAAAGGTCTATGAGACACACAAAATGAAAGGGGAAGTCCCTCCTTTTCAACATTCACCTGATCTGTAAAATGAGAGCTGAGTATCTTGGCTGGTAAAGACATAGGTTGAAGGTAATCCTTCCACTCTTTTCTATCCACCTAGCATTCTTTCAAATGAACTCCCACTGTGTTGTATGCAGAAGACTCTTTCATGCTGGATGGGGGAAAGTGAGATGGTTTGCAGTAAGATACACTTAACATAATCTATCAAGTATTCTTAAATAATCTTGGTAACTCAAGTCCTACTACTGTTTTGATTTCAAAACTAATCTTTATGCATGAAAAACACTTACAAGAAGCGCAAAACTTTACGTCCATAGTGCTGTCAAGGCAATGCATGTGTACAGACACAAGGAACTGCAGATGCTGGAATCCTGGGCCATACACAAAGTGCTGGAGTAACTTGGCGGGTCGGGCAGAACCTGGATCTATTGTCGCCTCGTCGCTCCCAAAGCATCCTTCATAAATGTGATGCAAATATTCGGCAGCATTTGCAGAGATAGAAATGGGGTTCACTTCTCAGGGCGATGAAAAGTTGGAAATTAATCAGATGCTAAGTTTTGAGGAGAAGGGGTGAAAATGGAGAAAGCAGAAGGGATGTCTGTAAAATGGAAACGGAGAGAGACTGAATGGTGCATGGTGGTGCTGGCTGAGAGAGGAGCGAAGGCTTGTAATTTGCAAATACTCTATTTACTTCTCCGATATTTACTACTAGTGGAGGAGGAACAAATAAATACATATTGAACCCAGCAGTTGCTAGGCAGACGAAGCAAAAGAGAATGCTGGAAATAACCAGCAGATCAGTCATCATTTATAGAGGGAGGAAAACTAAACTGACTTTGGAGGACTTTTCATCATAACTAGCTAGAAGATCTGAAAATTGTAATGTGCCACGTCAGAAGAACAGATGCTGTTCTTTGCACTGGTGTTGCATTATGAATTTGATGATTTATTTTGGATTTCTATCTACAGACCAATTACCGTTATTTCCTTAAACCCCAATCTTCCGACCAACCTAATTCCAGACCTTTGCAAGTTTTCTCTGTAATCATAACAATGAAACACCATGTTCTGCGCTCTGGTATGTTTTGCTTTTGTACATATATATATAGCGTGAACATACTCTGTGGAGGCCCTTTACAAAAGCTGTGTGTGTGTGTGTGTGTGTGTGCGCGCATGAGATTGATTTCATCTGTCTCCTTGTCTGAAGCTGAAACATGTGTAACGCCAGTTCTCTGTAAAGGTCCACACTCGGATACAATCCCTCTATCCTAACCTTCACCCAGCCTGATTACATCTGGCATTCCAACAGTGCCCTTGGCTTCTGACAAAACCCCCATTGACATTTTGTTAACTCTTAGATTCTCCATTGCTTGCCTCAATTTCCTCTTTACCACTATTCAAAAAAATAAGGAAAATAAAAGTCAATGTGTAATCTGCTGACTTAACCATGGACTAAACTGAATTATCGCCTTTCCAAGAGTGTGATTTGACTTTCAGTAAGAAAAAGAACCAACAGACAGAGCACAAATATAGTTTTGTTGAAAGGAAGAGAAAGCATGACATAGGAGCAAAGTTAGGCCATTCGGCCCACCGAGTCCGCTCCGCCATTCCATCATGTCTGATCTATTTTTCCCTCTCAACCCCATTCACTTGCCTTTTTTCCATAACCTTTGATACCCATACTAATCGAACCTATCAATCTCCGTTTTAAAAATACTCAATGACGTGGCCTCCACTGCCGTCTGTGGCAATGAATTCATTAAGTTCACCACCCTCTGGCTGAAGACATTCCCCCTTATCTCCACTTTAAAGCTACGTACTTTTATACTGAGGCTGTCCCCTCTGGTCCTAGACTCTCTACATCAACTGGAAACATTCTCTCCACATCCACTCTATCCAGGTGTTTCATTATTTGGTGGGTTTCAATGAGATCGCCCCTCATCCTTCTAAACTCAAGCGATTCCAGGTCCAGAGCCATCAAAGGCATGTTGGTTTTGTTGGTTATGGCTTCTGTAACTTGTCCCTGGAGTGTAGGATGGAACTGGTTTGAGCAGGTGATTGATGGTCGGTACGGACTTGGTGGGCCAAAGGGCCTGTTTCATTGCTGTATCTCTAAACCAAACTAAACTAAAAAGATATAGGGCCCAAAATGCTTTGAATATTCCAAATATAAATAAGGAACTGTTGGGAGAAGTATAAATTGAGGTTACACGTATCAGCAAAGCAGAAGGAGATGATTCATTCCAGCAAATCCAAGCCATTGCTCAGCAAAACTAGACTTCAGACTAGTTCTTTAGATATTACCTTGTATAATAACCTTTCTCCTCTAGACTCAGAGATACAGTGTGGAAACAGGCCCTTCGGCCCACCGAGTCTGTGCTGCCAGTGACACCCCGACACTAGCACCACCCTACCCACTGGGGGCGATTTCCAATTTACAGAAGCCATGGGTACAGGCAGCACCCTTAGTCTGGATCGAACCTGGGCACCTGGCGCTGTAAGTCAGCAACTCTACTGCTGCGCCACTGTGCCACCCATCTATTGAGTCCCATTCCCTTTGCCCTTAGTCTTGTAATTTATTCTCCCTCACATGTCCTTCAACTGTCTTTCGATTCATTTGCTACTGGCCTACACTGGAGATGTTAATTATATCAGTCAAAAAAATCTACCAACACTTTGTAGAAATCCACAAGGTCAACCTGCAAACTCCACCCAGGCAGCAGCTAAGGTCAGATTCTGAAGCTGTGAGACAACAGCGCTGACTGTTGGACCACTGTGCTCTGGTAAATCTAATGGCTCAAAGGGAGCAAAAATAATATTTTTATTATTCATAGACTTAAGTATCACAAAAATACCTGATTGCAGGGAACATTGTGTTAAGTGGGCGCGGAGCAGAAACATAGGTGGCACGGTGGCCTTACAGCGCTTACAGCGCCAGAGGTCCGGGTACGATCCCAACTATGGTTGCTGTCTGTACAGAGTTTGTACGTTCTCCCCATGGCCGTGTGGGTTTTCTCCGAGATCTACGGTTACTTCCCACACTTCAAAGGCGTAGATTGGTATGTGTAAATTGTCCCCGGTGTGTGTAGGATAGTGTTAATGTGCGGGGATCGCTGGTTAGCATAGATTCAGTGGGCGGAAGTGCATGTTTGCGTGCTGTGTCTCTAAACTAAACTACACCACAATTTTATGTGTGTTGCTGTTATAACATAGAACCGAGAGCACTACAGAGCAGGAACTGGCCCTTCAGCCCACAATGTCTGTGCTGAACATACTGCCAAGTTAAACTAATCTTATCTGCATGTACATGATCCATATCCCTCAACTCTATGCCGATCCTTATGCTCTCTAAAAGCCTCTTAAATGCCACTATCATAACTGCCTCTACCACCACGCTGGCAGCGTGTTCCAGGCACCCACCACCTTCTGTGTACAAAAACTTCCCATACACACCTCCTTCAAACTTTGCCCCTCTCACCATAAAACTGTGCTGTCCAATGTTTGACATTTCCACCCTGGTAAAAAGGTTCTGACTGTCTACCCTATTTATGCCTCTCATCATTTTATATACTTCTATTGGGTCACCCCTCAACCTCCTCCGACACTCCATAGAAAACAATTCAAGTCAGTCCAACCTCTCCTTGTAGCTAACACCCCCATATTCAAGTAGCATTAAGGTTGCTGTTTAGTGATACAATGCAGAAACAAGCCCTTTGACCCGCCGGGTCCACACTGACCAGCGATCCCCGCACATTAACGCTACCCTACACACATTAGAGATAATTTTACATTTATACCAAACCAATTAACGCACAAACCGGCATGCCTTTGGAGTGTGGGAGGAAATCAAAGATCTCGGTGAAAACCTGGGCCTGGTTTCTTCGGGTCTGAAGAAGGGGCTCGACCCGAAACGTCGCCTATCTCCTTCGCTCCTCAGATGCTGCTGCACCCGCTGAGTTTCTCCAGCCTTTTGTGTACCCTCGGTGAAAACCCACGCAGGTCACGGGGTGAACGTACAAACTCTGTACAAGCAAGCACCCGTAGTCAGGATCGAACCGGGGTCCCCGGCGCTGCTAGGCAGTAGCTCTACCGCTGCGCCAATGTGCTGCTCTTGCTTTAATCCAGCAACGAGGGGTGTCTGTAACGTGGGAGGTTTGAATTTGTAGAGCAGTTACAAGCAACACAGAAGTCAGTCTCTGAGAATCCATCAGTTGCAATGGATGTGAATGATAGTTGTGAATACTGGGCTGATTCTGTCAAATGTGAACAAAATCCCTCCAGGCAATATGAGGGCAATATACGAATTACATTACATGGGGCACAAAGAAAACGCACCACAGGAAGGAATTCTCTAATAGTCCCATAGTAACTAACAATAGTCCTATTCAATGCAGATGTTTTTTTTTAAAGAACAGGAATAAGAGCAAGTTTTCCTGATTAGCCAAGATGCTGACTATAAAAGGGTAATTCTCACTGTTCTTGACCCTAATTCTGGCAGCTCACATGAGGCTAATTCTGGTACTTGTCTGCTCTCCATCAGTTCTGATTCCAGTACAGTGCTGCTTTTGTAAAGGGGCCCAAGTGTTCTGTGTTGCTGTGAGCTGCGGGTTTGCTAGTCGGCTGCCAGATGTAACATTGTTTTTGTCTACATGACTCCTTTGGTTCCCATCCATCTCTTCTTTCAGCTCCTGTTTTCTCAGTCTATTTGTGGAGGAAAGAACTGCAGATGCTGGTTTCAATCGAAGATAGACGCAAAATGCTGGAGTCACTCAGCGGGGCAGGCAGCATCTCTGGAGAGAATGAATGGGTGAGGTTTCGGGTTCGAGACCCTTCTTCAGACTGATGTCAGGGGAGTGGGCGGGACAGAGATAGAATGTAGTCGGAGACAGTAAAACTGGTAGGAGAACTGGGAAGGGGGAAGGGATGGAGAGAGAGGGAAAGCAAAAGCCACTTGAAGTTAGAGAAGTCAATGTTCGTACTGATTGGGTGTAAGCTGCCCAAGTGAAATATGAGATGCTGTTCCTCCAACTCCTCACTCTGACAATAGACAAGGCCCAGGTCTGAAGGTCGGAGTGAAAATGGGAGGGGGGGGGGGGGGAGTTAACGTGTTGCGCAACCAGGAGATTACGTAGGTTTAGATGGACTGAGCGGTGGTGTTCAGCAAAATGATCGCCAAGCCTGCGCTTGGTCTCGCCGGTATACGGGAGTCCACACTTGGAACAGCGGATACAGTAGATGAGGTTGCAGGAGGTGCAAGTGAACCTTTGCCTCACTTGAAAAAACTGTCGGGGTCCTTAAATGGAGTTGAGGGGGGAGGTATAAGGACAGGTGTTGCATCTCCTGCGGTTGCAGGAGAAAGTACCTGGGGAGGGAGTGGTTTGGGTGGGAAGGGACGTGTTGACCAGGGAATTGCGGAGGGAACGGTCTCTGCGGAAAGCAGAAAGGGGTGGAGATGGGAAGATGTGGCTAGGAGTGGGATCCTGTTGGCGGAGGCAAAAATGTTGGAGGATTATTTGCTGTATGCGACGGCTGTTCTTTAGACTTTAGAGATACAGCCCGAAAACAGGCCCTGTGGTCACGGAGCCTGCGCCAACCTGCGATCACCCTGTACACCAACGTACACACACTAGGGACAACAGGCCCTGTGGTCACGGAGCCTGCGCCAACCTGCGATCACCCTGTACACCAACGTACACACACTAGGGGCAATTTCACAACTCACCAAAGCCAATTAACCTATAAACCTGTGTGTCTCTGGAATGTGGGAGGAAACCGGAGCAGCCGGAGAAATCCCACGTGATCACAGGAAGAATGTATAGACTCCCTACAGACAGCACCCGTAGTCGGGATCGAACCCGGGTCTCTGGTGCTGAAAGGCAGCAACTCTGCAGTTGCGCCACCCTACTGCTTGTGCTGCTTTTATCGTCTCTGCTTTTTTGTGGGGGAGACCCGTGTGTGTTCATAAAGTCATAGAGTCATACAGCGTGGAAACAGGCCCTTCAGATCAACTTGCCCACACAGGCCAACATGTCCCAGCCACGCTAACTCCACCTGCCCGTGCTTGGCCCATACCCTGTCCTATGCATGTACCTGCCTGAATGTTTCTTAAAAATTGCACTAGTCCCTGCCTCAACTATCTCCTCGGACTGCTGATTCCATACACCCACCACCCTTTGTGTGGAAAAAGCTATTCCTCAGATCCCTATTAAATCTTTCCCTCCACCTTCTGTCCTCTGATTCTTGATTCCCCTACTCTGGACAAGAGACTCTGTGCGTCTACCCGATCTATTCACGGTGTGATTCTATTTCTTGTAAATGCAATGCTTTGTACAACATGGTTGCACTGTGTATTGTAGAGTCGCAATTGAAAAGGTGGTATTCGATTCTCTCTACATGCTGTCTACACTCTTTGTGGTTCAAGGTGAATCCAGTTATTCCCGTTCAAACTTGAAGAATGCTTCTCGCAAGCAGTGACTTCTTTTGCAGCAGGTGTCAGCACAAGTACACATGATATGGAATGAAAGAACAGCCACACTGTGGAAGATGCACAAGGTGCGATGGCCAGACACTGCTAATGAACAGTGGCTTTTGTTGTTGTTCGTCACTCGATCTCAAGTTAGATCATAGAAACATAGAAACATAGAAATTAGGTGCAAGAGCAGGCCATTCGGCCCTTCGAGCCTGCACCGCCATTCAATATGATCATGGCTGATCATCCAATTCAGTATCCTGTACCTGCCTTCTCTCCATACCCCCTGATCCCTTCAGCCACAAGGGCCACATCCAACTCCCTCTTAAATATGGCCAACGAACTGGCCTCAACTACCTTCTGTGGCAGAGAATTCCACTCTCTGTGTGAAAAACGATTTTCTCATCTCGGTCCTAAAAGACTTCCCCCTTATCCTTAAACTGTGACCCCTTGTCCTGGACTTCCCCAACATCGGGAACAATCTTCCTGCATCTAGCCTGTCCAACCCCTTAAGAATTTTGTAAGTTTGTAAGAATTTTGTAAGAATTCATGACATCTAGTCTGCAATGACGCGGCCTCATTAGGTTATTCTGGGCTTGAAGGTTGCTTCACGCAGGTGATGGAGATGTAGGGACGCTGTAGCACCAGGGGTTCTTGATTTTCAAATTTCAATTTTCTTCTTTGTTTCCTCCATTCTACCCATCTCACCTGAGTGAGAACTGCTTTTTGAAGCAGGTGCGCCAAATAAAATGATCCAATGGTTTTGTTTACCCCCTGGCCTGAAAGTTATTGACTGGAAAGTACTTTTTTTAATTACAGTTTAGTTTGGTTAGTTAATTGTCACTTTACCAAGGTACTGTGAAAGGCTACTAGTTGCGTGCTAACCACTCAGTGGAAAGACTATACATGATTACAATCCAGCTACCTGAATGTACAGATACATAATAAAGGGAATAACGCCTTGTCCCATACCTGTCAGGGAATACACTTTCCCTGACAGGTATGGAAAGAATCAGTTTTGAGGTTTGTAGAGTGGACAACACAGATAAACCTGAGTTGTATTATAGTCCTTGGTAAAATTGGCAATCGAATGAAGTACATTATTTTTAATATTGTAAACTGCAATCTTTCATCCTTCAGATGTCAGTCAAGCATTAAATTGGGATTGGCAATAGTGTTCAAAGAATTTAAACTGCTTTACATTTGACTCCCCTCCCCATCCCAATAAATGTTTCGAAAACTGCCCGAAAAGACAAGTACCAGCCACTAAAATTGAACTGTACATCAGGGTGAGCAGGGAACATATGGTTGCTGGAGCATAGGCTCTGAAAGCAGGGTTAGACCCAGTGTCCCCTTCCCCCCCACCCCCTTCAACTCCAAAACGCCTATTCCTCCATTAAGTTAGATTAAGGCTGAACCTTTAGCTTGAGTCCATGTTTCTGACTGACCCTCATATCCCTTGGTTCCATTAGTAACTAAAAACCTAGCACTTTAAGCCGATAAATATCCCAGAATCCTCTGGAGTGGGGAATTTGTAACCCTTGGGATGTCCAAAAGTCCTCATTTTGCTACCTATGCCATATGGGTCACGCTTTAGCCAGCCCTACGATTGTTGTCCACTGGCAGTTTGTTGTTCTAATACGTGTGAATGGATGCAGGGCTTAAAACCCGGCTGACAGCCTGAAGACTAAATCCCAAGAGCATTGAGATACTATTGCTGAGATGTTGAAGTAAAATTCTGCTGGAGGAAACACATCTCACGGTATTAACCAGAAACAGAACTAACTCCAATTGTTTTACCAAGTGGGTATGGCATGGATTGCGCAGCAGTAGAGTTGCTGCCTTACAGCGCCAGAGACCCGGGTTCAATCCTGACTATGGGTGCTTGTCTGTACGGAGTTTGTACCTTCTCCCCGTGACCTGCGTGGGTTTTCTCCGAGATTTTCGGTTTCCTCTCAAACTCCAATGACGTACAGGTCTGTAGGTTAATTGGCTTGGTATAAATGTAAAATTATCCGTAGTGTGTGTAGGTAGTGTTAATGTGCGGGGATCGTGGTCAGCACAGACTCATAGGCCGAATGAACTGTTTCCGCGCTGTATCTCTAAACTAGACAAAACCACAATTTTAAGTGTGCTGCTGTTAGAACATAGAACATAGAGTATAGAGCACTATAGCACAGGAACAGGCCCTTCGGTCCATATTGTCTGTTCCGCGCAGTATCTCTTACGGGCCTGTCTCACTTGGCAATTTTTTTGGCGACTGCCGGCGTCATACCAGTGTCACCAAAAGATTTTGAACATTTCAAAATCCAGCGGCGACAAAAATAAATGTTGCGACACTTGAAAAAACACCTCGCGTCATACGTCGTCACGCCGCGTCACGCCGTGAGTTTTTCGGTGACCTGGTACGTCAGTCAATGATGCCGGCAGTCGCCGAAAAAATAGCCATGTGGGACAGGCCCTTTAACTAAACTTTACTTTCTCTCCTCTCCCTCTCACAATAAATCTAATTCTAATAATAGAACGCAATATGTAGTTTAAAAAAAAACAGTTCTTATTTTAGACTTGTTATTAGGAGCTGGTTGAATTCTCCTTATAAATGATTATGATTCAGGATTATTACCATTGCAGATGTCCGCTTACCGCACAGCGATAGTTTAGACCACTGTTACCAAGGATACAGGTCATTATCTCATGAAACCAGCACTGGAAGGACGGCTGTCTGCTGCTGCCTTCATGGGGAAGTGAGTTCACAAGATCCGAGCATTAATGCGGAGATTTATGAAGGCATTGAGCTCACTCCACCTCGCTGGCAGATGAGATTTCCAACGCTGCCAAGGCTGACAGTGTCCTTATGGTGCGCGCAAACGCAGGATCTTGATTCTGCTTTTGATAGAGCTGTTGGTAGACATTGTGAGACAGTTGGATAGGTTTCAGGAAACACAGTTTGATGAGTGTCTTCCCCTCTGGGCAGTGTCCTTATTGATGAAAGAGATGAGTGTAGGCTGGTGGACAGCGTGGGCAGGCAGAACGAGAAGGGCAGGGATGGGGTTACATTGATCAGTTCCTGCAGTATTCGGTTAGGAAATAAATTCTTCCTCAAAATATATTTTTAATTTAGATGTTTGACTTTAGTTTGAGAGGATGAAATGCTCAAGCACAAGGGCGACACGGTGGCGCAGTTGTAGAGTTGCTGCCTCACAGCGCCAGAGACCTGGGTTTGATCCTGACTACGGGTGCTGCCTGTGCAGAGTTTGCACGTCCTCCCTGTGACTGCGTGGGTTTTCTCCGGATGCTCCGCTTTCCTCCTGCATTCCAAAGGACGTGCAGGTTCGTAGGTTAATTGGCTTCTGTAAATTGCCCCGAGTGTGTAGGATGCAAAAGTGGGCTTAACATGGAACTAGTGTGCAGGGTGAACGATGGCCAGAGTGGACTCCGTGGGCCGAAGGGCCTGTTTCCACGCTGTATCTCCATACTAAACTAAAAATGTGAATGTCTGGCACAATAGGAAGGTTGAATCTCTGGACTTTGCACATTCCAGAGTTGATTGTGTTCATAATTCAGCCACGTGTATCATCAACACATATTGCAGTCTATCCATAATTGGGGATTTAGTCGCTTTCTACTGGGGAATTATTTTAAGGCTTTGAGGCTCATTTAAATTGTTATTAAATTAATGTTCGATTATCATTTCATTAGTGTTTCCTGGTGTGACCCAACTCTCATTGCCTTTTAGCGAGAGGCTGAGTCAGTAAAACGATAGTCAGGACACCATAAACATAAAGGAGAAACCCAGTACTAAAAGCAGCAGGCATCTGCCCTTGTCATTATGGGAGGAAATTCCTAGATTGTGAATAATAAGGAAGGAAATTGAAAGATGTGCTCATTAATATCTCTGGATGAAAGTCCCTGTCCTCTGAACTGTTCATATGTTCAGCCTTGCGGAGATCACTGAAAGGTCGCGGCAGATTGACCCCGGATGAATGTAGCTCTCCCTGAGGTTAGTACCGAGGTCTGCCCTGATTTGGTTAGTGTGCCGCAGGAGGCTTTACATTAGCAGCCCCAGGGCACGCTGACATTACGTCTCGCTCGACCTACTGGTAGATTTACATCAGAGCCGGATCCCCCACTTTGGGGCTGTAATTTGCACCAAGGTCAGAAAGTGATACCTTTTAATCCAATATGGATTAGAGTAAACTGTATGACATTTACACTCGGCCCCCTGAGGTGGAACAAGGACAAATTTACAATTGGCCTCGTTTCACAGCCCTGTCACATAATGTGCGGCCTGAGCTGTATACCGTTAGGAAGATAGCAATGGGTGGCCACTGCCACATTAGCCTTTCCACGTTTTATCTGTCTCCGAGAAAAGTGGGTGAATTAGCAATTATTCAAAGATGACGCTAATGAAAAATAATGAAATTTCAGGATTTACGGTTTAAACCCTCTTCATCTTCAGAAAGGAATTTTCTGAGCAGCAATTAAGACAGCAAGTTGCCTGTTTTCAGAAATTTGTGTGCTTAGAATTTTATTGTTGGCATTAATTTGTGATTGATGCACTTTTTAATTTATCACGACAACATAAACAATTAAGATCATATAATTAGAAAAAAAAATCCATTTGATAACTTCAGCTATTCACCTCGTATGTTTCTTATATGACGGATCTCAAAGGACAACACATAACCTATCTGTCAGCTGGAAATGAGATAAGGCTGGATGTTTTTATTAGAGTATAAATCCTGATTAATATTCGGTGATTGTTCTTCAGGAGGTTTTTACTGGGTCTCAGCTGGGCCAGTGAGACGGGAAGGATAACTAATACTTAGCTAGCTGTGCTGAAGAGAGTTAGTCATAGAGTCATAGGGTCATAGAGCACTGAAACAAGCCTTTCAGCCTATTTCCATGCCAACCAAGATGCCCCATCTAAGTCAGTCGCATTTGCCTACTTTGTGATCATATTCCTCTAAACCTTTCCTGTCCAAGTGTCTTTTAAATATTGTTATAGTTCCTGCCTCAACTAGCTCCTCTGCCAGCTTGTTCCAGATGCCCACCACCCTCTGAATGATTCCTCAGAATCATATTAAATATTGCCTCCCACACCATAAAACATGACCTCTTCTTTTCAATTCCCCTCCCCTGGGTAAAGGGCTCTGTGCATTTCTCCTATCTATTCCCCTCATGCTGAGGTGGATTTATCGATGGGTGGGTTATTGATGGAAATTGGGGAACCACGTGATAATGTGCTGAATGGAAATGGGTCCAGATGGTAACCTGCAGCCCCGAGACAAGGGCGTGACTTGGGGATTGGTGCTTGGGCCCCAGCTATTCACAATTAACAGTTTGGTGAAGATCCAGAGATTTTTTTAGTTTTACTTTTAGAGATACAGCACAGAAACAGGTCCTTCGGCCTATTGAGTCTGCACCATCGACCAGCGATCCCTGAACATTAACACTATCCTACACACACTAAGGACAATTTACACATACACTAAAACAATTTACCTACATACCTATATGTCTTTAGAGTGTGGGAGGAAACAAAGATCTCAGCGAAAACATACAAGGAGAACGTACAAACTCAGTTCTGACAGCACCCGGTGTCGGGATTGAACCCGGGTCTCCAGAGCTGTAAGCGCTGTAAGGCAGAAACTCTACCACTGCGCCACCGTGGCTGCCTGAGATCTATGCACTGTTTCTTAACCATATGCAGGGACTAGGCCTCCACTGCCTTCTGTGGTAGAGATTTCCACAAGCTGAATGCAACATTTCTCCTCATCTTCATTCTCAGTGTCCTACTCTATCCCCCCAAAATATGACTCCTTATTCCAAACACCCCATCCAGGGGCAACGTCCATCTCATGTGCAGTCTTTCTCATCCTGTCTGAACATTGTACTATTCGTTGAGATCCCCTATCATTTCTTATAATGTTTCATGAATATAGGCCCAGTTGATCCACTCTCCAATCCAACAGAAGGATATCCTAATGCCCCTGTCCCACTTAGGAAACCTGAACGGAAACCTCTGGAGACTTTGCGCCCCACCCAAGGTTTCCGTGCGGTTCCCAGAGGTTTTTGGCAGTCTCCCTAATGATCGAAAGTGGTTTCCGTTTTAATTTTTTAGTCGAAGACGGTTGCGATGCCAGTTGAAGGTGGTTGCCGGAGGACAAAAACCTCCGGGAACCGCACGGAAACCTTGGGTGGGGCGCAAAGTCTCCAGAGGTTTCCGTTCAGGTTTCCTAAGTGGGACAGGGGCATTAGATAGACACAATAATCTGGAGTAACTCAGCGAGACAGGCAGGATCTCTGGAGAGAAAGAATGGGTGACGTTTCGGGACAAGACCCTTCCTTACTCCCAAGTACAGATACAAGTTTCTCATGAACCAAGACATGCTTCTCCTGCACCAATCTCTGAGCCATGGTTTCATCCTTTGAATAAGGTTAACCCTTTTCCAATTGTTCCTTGAGTTAGGTAATTAGAGATTGTTGCTTATCATGGTTCCGTTTTTTTATCCAGTCCATAGCTGCTCAAACTCTCTCAACAGAACCGTCTTCTTCCACTTGGACATCCTTGGAAGCTCCTGTCATTTGACCACGCTCAGGTTTTGTGTGGCTCTACAATAGTGTGGAGGTATCGTGAAGTATGGTGTGGCAAGATGTCGATGAAATGATGGTGAAGGAAACGTAGTAAGTCCTGGATTACTATGACATCAAGCAAAATGTATTCCTATTTGGGGAATAGGCAAAAGGTGTACCTCCGGATTCAGGGACAGTTTGTTCTTAGCTGTTATAAGGCAACTGAACCATCCTCCAACAACTAGAGAGCAGTCCTGAGCTACTATCTATTTCATTGGAGATCCTCGGACTATCATTGATGGAACTTCACTGGACTTCGTCTTGCATTAAATGTTATTTACATTATTTCCTTTATTGTGTATCTACAGTATACTCTGTCGATTGTAATATGTATTGCCTTTCTGCTGACTGGTCAGCACACAACAAAAGCTTTTCACTGTACCTCGGTACACGTGACAATAAACTAAACTAACTAACTGACATAGATGCAAACTTGACGTTGTTCTCAATGGCATACTTGTTGCGTGTCTTGTGTTTGAGAGGTATTGCAAAGGATAACCATGTAACGTTAACACTACCTTTTTGTGTCTATCTTCGATTTAAACCAGCATCTGCAGTTCTTTCCTACTTATTTAAGTGGACTGCTTTATCCTGGATGATGTTGTCGAGACACAAATGTCACCTCTTAATTCCCTACTCCTATATTCAATGTGCTCCACAGATGCTGCCTGACCCGCTGAGTTACACCAGCACTCTGCGTCTTTGTATGTGGAGGCAAGTCTTTGGCTAATCAAAGATTCAATCATTCAACGATACTTTATTGTCACATGTACCTAGGTACAGTGAAATACTTTGTTTTGTATACAATACGGTAAAATCCATACAGCACACCTCACGTAGGCAGTACACAAAGAATTGCCATGTTCCTGGTGCTGACAAAGTTTCACGAGTTCTTGGTACAGAATGTGTACAGTACAATGTGGTTCAGCGATGAGAACATTCATGGAGCTGGACAGGAACAGCTTCTGATCAATAGTAATTTCCATGGGCTATTTGAACGGGTGTCTATTTAATAAGAATATAAAACCCCGAACTAACTGGAAAAAAATCTGTGGAGGAAGAGAAAATGTAAAAGGTGCCAACTCCTCTCAGTATAACGCAATTATCAGGGAATTCTGTCAAAGCTCCTCCAAAATAAAAAAAATAAGCTGGATTGCTGCCAGGCATCTTGAGTGCTTTTTAATATTGTGAGCATCTCACCTACAAAGCTTAAGGGACATTAGCAGAGAAGTACAACTGACAACATGCATGCAGTTTTTCCTCATTTCTTGCATCCCAGAGTAACACTACAATCCTAAATGTAGAAAATCAATATTGCTATATATCCACATCTATGTCGATCCATAAATCTGAGTCTCTTACATAGCACAGGAACAGGCCCTTCAGCCCACCGTGTCGATGTCAAACATGATGCACATAATCCATATCCCTCCATTCCCTGCATATCCATGCCCCTATTCAAACGTCCCTTGAATGCCACTATCGTATCTGCCTCAACCACCACCACTGGCAGTGCATTACAGATATTCACTACCCTCTGCGTAATAAACCTGCCCCGCGCTTCTCCTTTTAAACTTGTCCCTCTCATCTTAAAGCTGTGCCCTCTGGTATACGAAATTTGAACCCAAATTATGCTTTGCTGCACTCACCCACACTTAGCCTCTGTGATATGACATGGAACTCAGCAGACGTGCAGACCCAAACTCCGACAACAAATGGTGAGGGCATATACCATAATACCATTGAAGAGGCATTGAAAGAGGCACATGGATATGCAGAGAAAGGAGCATACGGATCGCACGCGGGCAGGCGAGAATGGTTTACCTTGGCAGTATGTTCAGCACAGGCAGTGTGGGCCAAAGGGCTTGTCCCTGTGCTGTGCAGTTCTATGTTCTAAAACAAAGCCGATTTTGCTGTTTGATCTAAAGTAAAACCAAGTTCCTTTCACGAGTCATTGGAAGCAGCAAGATCAGTGGCAAGCAAGGGGTGAAAGAGTGGGGGGGGGGGGGCGGCTATGTTGTGAGCGGTTGTTGAGGTCAAAGTCATAGAGATAGAGTGTGGTAACAGGCCCTTCAGCCCAACTCGCCCACACCGGCCAACATGTCCCATCTACACTATTCCCACCTGCCTGCGCTTGGTCCATATTGTTTCTTAAATATTGGGATAGTCCCAGCCTCAACTACCTCCTCTGGAAGCTTGTTCCATGCACCCACCACCCTTTGTGTGAAAAAGTTACCCCTCAGATTCCTACTAAATCTTTTCCCTTCCTCCTTGAACCTATGTCCTCTGTTCCTCGATTCCCCTACTCTGGGCAAGAGATTGTGTCGCTGTTGAGGTCAAGCCTGAGCTTTGTTGAGGAGAGTGAGCAACGACCAGCTCGAACAAGCTCAATGGGTCAGGCAGCATCTGTGGAGGGATGGGAGATGGGAGGATGTTTTTAAGCAAAACATGGAGGGGAAAGGAACAGGGTGACGGGGTTGGTTGTAGGAATGCATGCAACACTGGTGGGGGTGGGGGTGGGGGTGGGGGTGGGGAGAGAATATGGCTGGGCAGTTCAGGGGGTTTAATTGAAATTGGAGAATTCAGTGTTAATACTGACCAATCTCTCTGGTTATCTTTTGAAGACCGAGCAAGTACCAGTATCCATAAATCACATTTCTTCCTTCTCGCAAGCCTTTTGTGATCTGTTAAACTTGCCGCTGACCAAACTTTAGATTTTAAACTTCAGAGATACTGTGCGGAAACAGGCCCTTCGGCCCATCGAGTCCGCTCTGACCAGCGATCGCCCTGCACACTAGGGACAATTATGCAATGTTTACAACTTACTGAGGCCAATTAGCGAACAAACCTATACGTCTTCGGAGAATGGGAGGAAACCGGAGAAAACTCGCATGGTCACAGGGAGAACGTACAAACTCTGTACAAAAAGCACCTGTAGTCGGGTTCGAACCCGGGTCTCTGGCACTGTAAGGCAGCAGCTCTACCACTGTGCTAATGTGCCACCCTGTTTGGTGCTTTGTTAAAGACATCCTTGTATTGCCTGAGCAGTAGGAATAGGTGAAACCTGAGCCATTTGACTGCGATGCTGTGGTGCTGGATGTCCCTGCAACAATAAATCATGTGTAAATCCACGGAGGCACTCGAAATTTCAATATTCTCAACGGGAATTTATGGCAATTCGACTGCTTTTGATTGGAATGAGTTAAGAGACTTTAATTAGCTAAATAACAGTAAATCCCCAGCTCCTACTGCAATCTGTGCTGTCATGGCTAGGATACTTTATACACTGTTTAAATCATTTGATAGCTTTCCTTTGAGGGCCTTATCTATTTTTCAGCTCGCCTGCTTTCTGTTATACCCAGGAATGAGCAGGGAAAAAATCAACACGAGATCCACTGCCTGTTAACACGCTGTTTTTTTTTGTTGCGTTGGAAAGAACTGCAGATGCTGGTTTAAATCGAAGGTAGACACAAAATGCTGGAGTAACTCAGTGGGACAGGCAGCATCTCTGGAGAGAAGGAATGGGTGACGTTTCGGGTCGAGACCCTTCTTAAGTCTGAAGAAAGGTCTCAACCCGAAACGTTTTTTCCTCCTGTTTTTTTGTTGGTTTGGCAAAGATTGTATTTTGTTTCCAGGCCAATTTGCACCCCTTATTAATCTCCTGGCACAAGCCTGTCTGAAGAAGTGCAAGGTTCCTGCCAGTTCCTGCCCTCAATGCTGCTTCTGGCTCAATGCCAGCAGGAGTATGAGATTAGCCCTGGGCTGACTTCCCATGGAGTTCTGTGCCCTTATCGTGGCCTCCCCTTGGCATCCTACTAATAGAAGCCAGCAGAATGGAATATTAAAACTTAAATTTGCCACCATGCTCTAATCATGTGTCCACCTACATTTCATTGTATCTAATTGTTTTGCTCCCATATTCTGTCCAGATCTGAGCAAACCAGTCACATTGCTATATATTCCGTGCTCTGTATATTCGCCTTTGCTCGATCTATGCACTTGAGTTTGGCAGGAACAAAATGCTGGAGTAACTCAACGGGTCAGGCAGCATCTCTGGAGAAAAGGAATAGGTGACATTTCGGGTCCAGACACTCCTTCAGACTGGGAGTCAGGGGAGAGGGAAACTAGAGGTGTGAAAATGAACGCAGAGCAAATCAGAGCCGGTACCCATGACCAAGGAAAGGTGGAGCCCACAATGGTTCATTGTTGGCTGTGCAAGAGGTGATACCGAAGGGATACGAACGGTGAAACTAGCAGGACATCTAGGTTGGGTAACGGGATAACTCAGTTTGACTTGATTGTATCTATCTATAATATATCTGATCGCAAGCAAAACAAAGCTGTTCACTGTACCTCATTACACATAACAATAATAGTAAACCTAAATGTAAATCTAAACGTGTCTGTTCTCCATCTCTAGATCTGGCTTCACTACGTTGAGCATTATCAGACCACACTCATGACTCCTGCAACACACCAGGATCATGATGGAGATGAAACGTAACCCATTGCAGTCTTCCACTACTTGAGCTGCACAGTGGAACAGCAGTAGAGTTGCTGCCTGACAGTGCCAGAGACCCAGGTTCGATCCTGACTTGGGTGATGTCCTTACAGAGTTTGTACGCTATCCCTGTGACTGTGGGGTTTTCTCCGGGCGCTCCGGTTTCCTCCCACACTCCAAACATGTACAGGTTCATGGGTTAATTGGCTTCGGTCAAATTGTAAATTGTCCCTAGTGTCTAGGATAGTGCTGGTGTATGGGGTGATCGCTGGTCGATGCGGACACGATGGGCCAAAGGGTTCCACGCTGTATCTCTGAAGTCTAAAGAGTCAAATTCTGAATCATCACATTTCAGGATGATAAAAGGATTCCGGAGAAGATGCAGAATAGTTCCAGTCTGGAGGAATTTGAGACAAGAGGTGAGACCTCTAAGGTCTCTGGTGCTGCCTGGTGCAGCAATTCTATCTCTGCACCAGGCAGCAACTCTATTGCTATTTGGTGAGGTTCTACGATGCTATTTCTGAGCATCCAGAGGGCAGGTCATTTGCAGACCAGGGATTGTCTACTTGCTGCTATGTAGTTGGTTGACTCTCAATTGGGTGTCAGGGCCCTGTAATAATGTGATACTGTCACAATACTCTCACTAAAGTGATACTATCCACACAATGGGGCAAATGTAGGCAGGTGGGATTAGCGCAGTTGGGACATGTTGGCTGGTATGGGCAAGTTGGGCTGAAGGGCCTGTTTCCACGCCGTATCACTCTATAACTCTATGACTATATGACTCTATGACTTGGCAGGGAGGAGGGGCAGAGAACAAGCTCGGCCATTGAAACCGCTGAAAAAAACTGGTTATCTGGCTGGTCCACATTGTGTGGCGTATATGGAAGTCAAATCTGTTAAGATGTTTGATTAGAGTCATAGAGCCATGCAGCATGGAAACAGGCCCTTTGG